>SJYC01036343.1:0-11752 GCA_006408675.1 Madoqua kirkii | reverse complement strand
ATACAGTAAACCTTTGTTGTTTGTTGCATATTAATTTTTAAATTAGAAATCTAACATTCTATCCACACTAAGTCAAGCAAATAGAATCCAAATGTCATAAAATTTTACTTAGGAAAAAATTCACGTTTCTAATATATATATATGTTATACATATTATTTATATGTATGTAGAAGAATTTTTCTACTATGCTTGATAAAAGTTTGAGAACGAACATAAAAAGAAGATATGGAGAAATTGGAAAACATAAACTAAATGAAATGGGAGCATTGACATGAAATAAAAAAAAGTAAAACAAAGTAAATGAAAGTAAAATATCCTCATATAGTCCAGTTGTTTTTAAACGTGGCTGCTCTCTAGGAACATATCTGGAGCTGTAGCCAAAAAAATCAATACTTGAGCATTCATATTTTTCAACAAATTCTAAGATAATTCTGATATGCATTTGGATTTTTTAAAGTGATTACAGGTTTTCGTATTAAATGGTAGTTTTAGTGACACAGAATTCTATTATTTTTCTGTTGATCAATCATGATACAATGGTATTAAGTGAATAATAGTTCAGTCAGTTCAGTTCAGTTACTCAGTCATGCCTGACTCATTGCAACTCCATGGACTGCAGCACACCAGGTTTCCCTGTCCATCATCAACTTCCGGAGCTTGCTCAAATTCATGTCCATTAAGTCGATGATGCCATCCAACCATCTCATCCTCTGCCATCCCCTTCTGCCTTCAGTCTTTCCAAGCATTAGGGACTCTTCCAATGAGTCATTTCTTTGCACCAGGTGACCAAAATATTGAGTTTTACCTTCAGCATTAGTCATTCCAATGAATACTCAAGACTTATTTCCTTTAGGATTGGTGTTTGGTCTCCTTGTTGCACAAGGAACTCTCAAGAGTCTTCTCCAACACCACTGTTCAAAAGCATCAATTCTTCAGTGCTCAGCCTTCTTTATAGTTCAAGTTATATCCATATATGACTACTGGAAAAATCATAACTTTTACTAGACAGACATTTGTTGGCAAAATAATGTCTCTGCTTTATAATATGTTCTCTAGGTTAGTCATAGTTCATCTTCCAAGAAGCAAGCATCTTTTAAGTTCATGGCTGCAGTCACCAGCCAAAAAATCATTTTTGGCCCATTTTTGGAACAATGTTTCCATCGTTTCCCTATATATTTGCCATGAAGTGAAGGGACCAGAGGCCATGATATTAGTTTTTTGAATGTTGAGTATTAAGCCAACTTTTTCACTCTTCTCTTTCATTTTCATCAAGTGGCTTTTAAGTTCTTCCTTTTTTTTCTACTGAAAGTGTGGTGTCATCTGAGTATCTGAAGTTACTGATATTTCTCCCAGCAATCTTGATTCCAGCTTGTGCTTCTTCCAGCCCAGCATTTTGCATGATGTACTCTGCATATAAGTTAAATAAGCAGGGTGACAATATACAGCCTTGACATACTCCTTTCCCAATTTGAAACCAGTCTGTTTTTCCACATCCAGTTCTAACTGTTGCTTCTTGACCTGCATACAGATTTCTCAAGAGACAGTTCAGGTGGTCTGGTATTACCATCTCTGCAAGAATTTTACACACAGTTTGTTGTGATCCACACAGTGAAAGGCTTTGGCATAGTCAATAAAGCAGAAATAAATGTTTTTTTCTGGAACTCTCTTGTTTTTTATTTTTATGATCCAGCAGATGTTGGCAATTTGATCTCTGGTTCCTCTGCCTCTTACAAATCCAACTTGAGCATCTGGAAATTCATGGTTCATGTAATAGTAACATAATCATGAGAGCGAAGGGTATTTATCAGTTTTCACAATCAATAGTCAGCAAAAAGTAAAAAAAAATAATTACAATTGCAAGTCATAATGGGGACATGATTAATCTAACAATATAAAATAACCTAATGCAATTTGAGGGGTCAAGCAGAGTGATATGGTAAGTGGAAGTGCACAGATGCACATGTTATTTTTTTCTTTTTAATTTTATTTTTTAAGAGTTTCACTTTATTTAATTTTTATTTTTACTTTATTTTGCTGTACAATACTGTATTGGTTTTGCCATACATTGACATGAATCTGCCACAGGTGTACATGAGTTCTCAATTCTGAACGCCTCTCCCACCTCCCACAAGTCAGAAGAGAATGGCATGATATATTTAAAGTGCTAAAAGGGAAGAACCAGCAACCAAGAATAACTTTACCCAGAAGGACTCTTGGATCCTGGATCTCTCTGGATCATCCCCATGCACCAGCCCCAAGCATCCTGTATTCTGTGTCGAACATAGACTGGCGATTCGTATCTTACATCATAGTATACATGTTTCAATGCCATTCTCCCAAATCATTCTACCCTCTCCCTCTCCCACAGAGTCCAAAAGTCTGTTCTGTACATCTGTGTCTCTTTTGCTGTCTCACATTCAAGGTTATCATTACCATCTTTCTAAATTCCATATATGTGTTAGTATACTGTATTGATGTTTTTCTTTCTGGCTTATTTCACTCTGTATAATAGGCTCCAGTTTCATCCACCTCATTACAACTGATTCAAACGTATTATTTTTAAGGGCTGAGTAATACTCCATTGTGCATATGTACCACAGCTTTCTTATCCATTCATCTGCTGATGGATATCTAGGCTGCTTCCATGTCCTGGATATTATAAACAGTGCTGCGATGAGCACTGGGGTACGTGTGTCTCTTTCAATTCTGGTTTCCTCAGTGTGTATGCCCAGCAGTGGGATTGCTGGGTCATAAGGCAGTTCTATTTGCAATTTTTTAAGGAATCTCCACACTGTTCTTGATAGTGGTGGTACTAGGCTACATTCCCACCAACAGTGTAAGAGGGTTCCCTTTTCTCCACATCCTCTCCAGCCTTTATTGCTTGTAGACTTTTGGATCACAGCCATTCTGACTGGTGTGAGATGGTACCTCACTGTAGTTTTGATTTGCATTTCTCTGATAATGAGTGCTGTTGAGCATCTTTTTATGTGTTTGTTAGTCATCTGTGTGTCTTCTTTGGAGAAATGTCTATTTAGTTCTTTGGCCCATGTTTTGATTAGGTCGTTTATTTTTCTGGAATTGAGCTGCATAAGTTGCTTGTATATTTTTGAGATTATTTGTTTGTCAGTTGCTTCATTTGCTATTTTTTTCTCCCATTCTGAAGGCTGTCTTTCACCTTGCTTATTGTTTCCTTTGTTGACATGCACATGCTTTCATCTGCTCATCTAATCTATGTATTTTGATTGGTACATTTAATTCACTTACGTTTAAGCTAATTATTTATATGTATGATCCTATTGCCATTTCCTTAATTGTTTTGGGTTTATTTTCTGTAAGTAGGTTTTCATTTTTTCTTCTGTCCTACCTAGAGAAGTTCTTTAGCATTCACATGAAACTGGTTTGGCGGTGATGAATTCTCTTTTGATTGTCTGGAAAGCTTTTGATCTTTCCATCAAATCTGAAGAGTCCTGCTGGGTAAAGTTATTCTTGGTTGCTGGTTCTTCCCTTTTAGCACTTTAAATATATCATACCATTCTCTTCTGACTTGTGTTAATTGTTTTGGGTTTATTTTCTGTAAGTAGGTTTTCATTTTTTCTTCTGTCCTACCTAGAGAAGTTCTTTAGCATTCACATGAAACTGGTTTGGCGGTGATGAATTCTCTTTTGATTGTCTGGAAAGCTTTTGATCTTTCCATCAAATCTGAAGAGTCCTGCTGGGTAAAGTTATTCTTGGTTGCTGGTTCTTCCCTTTTAGCACTTTAAATATATCATACCATTCTCTTCTGACTTGTGGCTTCCTGACCTGCATACAGATTTCTCAAGAGGCAGGTCAGATGGTCTGATATTCCCATCTCTCTCAGAATTTTCCACAGTTTATTGTGATCCACACAGTGAAAGGCTATGGCATAGTCAATAAAGCAGAAATAGATGTTTTTCTGGAACTCTCTTGCTTTTTCAATGATCCATCAGATGTTGGCAATTTGATCTCTGGTTCCTCTGCCTTTTCTAAAACCAGTTTGAATATCTGGACGGTCACGTTCATGTATTGCTGAAGCCTGATGTGGAGAATTTTTGAGCATTACTTTACTAACTTGTGAGATGAGTCCAATTGTGCAGTAGTTTGAGCATTCTTTGGCATTGCTTCCTTTGTGACTGGAATGAAAACTGACCTTTTCCAGGCCTGTGGCCACTGCTGAGTTTTCCAAATATGCTGGCATATTGAGTGCAGTATGTTTTCAGCATCATCTTTCAGGATTTGAAATAGCGCAACTGGAATTCCAACCCCTCCACTAGCTTTGTTCATAACGATGCTTCCTAAGGGCCACTTGATTTCACATTCCAGGATGTCTGGCTCTAGGTGAGTGATCACACCATCATGATTATCTGGGTTGTGAAGATCTTTTTTGTACATCTCTTCTGTGTATTCCTGCTACCTCTTCTGAATATCTTCTCCTTCTGTTAGGTCCACACTATTTCTGTCCTTTATTGAGTCCATTTTTGCATGAAATGTTCCCTTGCTATCTCTAATTTTCTTGAGAAGATCTCTAGTCTTTCCATTCTATTGTTTTCCTCTATTTCTTTGCACTGATCCCTGAGGAAGGCTCTCTTATCTCACCTTGCTATTCTTGAATACTCTGCATTCAAATGGATATATCTTTCCTCTTCTCCTTTGCTTTTCACTTCTCTTCTTTTTACAGCTATTTGTAAAGCCTCCTCAGACAACCATTTTTGCTTTTTTGCATTTCTTTCTTTTGGCGATGGTCTTCATTTCTGTTTCCTATACAATGTCATGAACCTCTGTCCATAGTTCATCAGGCACTCCATCAGATCTAGTCCATTAAATTTATTTCTCACTTCCACTGTATAACCATTAAGGATTTGATTTAGGTCATACCTGAATTGCCTAGTGATTTTCCCTACTTTCTTCAAGTTAAGTCTGAATTTGGCAATAAGGAGTTCATAATCTGAGCCACAGTCAGGTCCCAATCTTCTTTTTGCTGACTGTATAGAACTTCTCCATCTTTGGCTGCAAAGAATAAAATCAATCTGATTTCAGTGTTGACCATCTGGTGATGTCCATGTGTAGAGTCTTCTCTTGTTTTATTGGAAGAGGATGTTTGCTATGACCAGTGCATTCTGTTGGCAAAGCTCACTAGCCTTTGCCCTGCTTCATTCTGTACTCCAAGGCCAAGTTTGCCTGTTACTTCAGTTCTCTCTTGACTTCCTACTTTTGCATTCCAGTCCCCTATAATGAAACGGACATCTTTTTTGGATGTTAGTTCTAGAAGTCTTGTAGGTCTTCATAGAGCCAGTTAACTTCAGCTTCTTCATCATTACTAGTCGGGGCATACACTTAGATTACCATGATATTGAATCGTTTACCTTGGAAATGAACAAAGGTCATTCTGTCATTTTTTGAGATTGCATCCAAGTACAGCATTTCAGACTCTTTTGTTGACTATGACGGCCACTCCATTTCTTCCAAGGGATTCCTGCCCATGGTAATAGATATAATGGTCATCTGAGTTAAATTCACCCATTCCAGTCCATTTTAGTTCGCTGATTCCTAAAATATCTTCACTCTTGTCATCTCCTGTTTGGGACTTTTGGTACGTTTAATTTTGTCCCAGTGGTCTCTTAGGCTGTCTTCATTTCTTTTCACTTTTTCTATATTCTGTTCTGAAGTGGTGATTTCCACCATTCTGTTCTCCTTGTCATTTATCCATTCTTCTGCTTCAGTTATTCTGCTGTGGATTCCTTCTAGTGTGTTATTCATCTCTGTTTGTTCTATAGTTCTTGTAGGTCTTTGGTAAACATTTCTTGTGTCTTCTCAATGTTTGCCTCTGCTCTTTTCCCTCTTTTCCAAAGACCCTGAATCACCTTCACTATTATTATTCTGAATTCTTTTTCTGAAATGTTGCCTATCTTCACTTCATTTAATTGTTTTTCTGGAGTTTTATCTTGTCACTTTATCTGGGACATATATTTCTGCTTTGTGTGTGTATGTGTGTGTGTGTGTGTGTGTGTGTGTGCTGATTAACTTTCTGTAATGTGGTTTTTGTCACTCTGGGACTGCGGTTCTTCTTGCTTCTTCTCTCACCCCTCTCATAGAGGAGGCTAAGACACTTGTGTAAGCATCCTGATGGGAGAGACTACTGATGGGAAAACCTGGATCTTGCTCTGGGGGGCAGGGCCTTGCTCAGTAAAGCTTTAAATCCAATTATCTGCTTATGGGTAGGGTTCGTACTCTGGTAGTTTTTTGGCCTGAGGTGACCCAGCCCTATGGCTCTATAGAGACCTCCAAGAGGGTTTACACCAAGGGGGTACCTTCCCAGGCCGCTGGTGCCAGTGTTCCCATCCCTATGGTGAGCCCTTTCCAATCCATGCTTCCACAGGGACCCTCCAATACTAGCAGGTACTTTTGGTTCAGTCTCCTATGGAGTCACCGTTCTTTCCCTCTGAGTCTCGGTGTGGGCAATGTTTTGTTTGTGCCCTCCAAGACTGGAGTTTTTGTTACTCCCAGTCCTGTGGAAGTCTTGCGATAAAATCCCACTGGTCTTCAAGTTCAGATTCCCTGAGGATTCCCAGTCCCTTTGTCAGAACCCCAGGCTGGGAAGCCTGATTTGGGGTTCATAACCTTCAGAAAAGTGGGGGAAATTCTTTGGTATTATTGCTCTCCAGTTAGTGGGTCACCCACTTGGTGGGTATGGGATTTGATTTTATCATGATTGTGCCCCTCCTACCATCTCAGTGCTGCTGCTTCTTTGTCTTTGGATGTGAGGTATCATTTTTTGGTCTGTTCCAGCGTCTTCCTGTTGGTGGTTTTTCAACAGCTAGTTGTGATTTTGGTGTTCTCACAGGAGGAGATGAGCACACGTCCTTCTACTCCACCATCTTCAACCGAAATTCTCTATGGAAAATTCTTAAAGAGATGGGAATACTGAAGAGGAAAAGTTAAAATTTTTACATAAGCTCCTGCTCTTTTTGCCTCTGTAACTCAGCTTGCTCCTTACAAAGTCTAGATCACGTAGGTCTTAGAAAGTGGAGACTCACAATACTAGGAACTGGAGCTTATCTCACTCACCCTTGCCCTACTCTCTGCAATTGCCCTAGCCCCTGCAAACCCACTTAATCATGACTGTCCATGTATAGAAACTCTGTAAGCCCTTCGTTCAGGGTTCTGCCAGTGTAACAAACCTGAGTTCTCCAACTCTCTGAGTGTGGTGCTTGGTTTCTCAAGAACTTGTTTCTGTAGCATTTCTGGAGGCCCCAGAGGTTTCAACCACGCTGGCCCCATGAGCAGCCAGACTGGTGGCTCGGCCGGGTCAGAGCAGAGGAGCTCTGAGACAAACAAGGAAGCGTGCCACCTGATAGTTTTCTGGGTTCTCTTTCAGACTGGTGTTCCAACTTTCTGGATGTCAAGCCCTGACTGGACTCATTGGAGGGATGGACTAACTCACCAGTAACGTCCACAGGATAAGGTAAAGCCCCGGGGCTGGTCCCCAGGTAGGAACCTACCCCAATGGGTAGAAGAAGAGACTGATCACCTCCTTGGGCTCTCAGGAAGGGGGCATCAGATAGGGAGACCTGGGGATTGGGAAAAGGGAGGTACTCTGACAACCTCTGAGTGATTGTGTGTGCATGATTGCTGATTGAAGGAAGTGAAAATGAGCTCCACAGTCCTTGGACTACAGAACTTGAGAGGGTCCAAAATTTGCGGTTCCATAATGACCTTATAGGGCTGAAAGGTGGTGCCAGTCTCTGGGGGATTTGATCCCTCCCTGCAAAGCTGGTCCAGGTCAGGGATTTACACTGACTTGCCAGTGCTAAGAGGCATCTTAAATCTCTCTAAGGAGAGTGGCCAAGCCGAAAAATGAATGTGAATGAGTGTTTGGTCTGACTCGCTTGCACTTCAGGCTCAATTGTATGGCTTCACGGCCTTCATGACTATGGAGTCCAAATGCACCTTAGCTTATGGTACCATGGTGGCCTCATATGGCTCAAGGCAGTGTATATCTTTGGAGGACCGAGTCCCTCCCTGTGAGACAGATCTGGATCAGGGTTTTATACTGATCCACGAATGCTAAGAGGCGCCTAAGTTCCCCCTGGAGATGTGGACAAGTGGGCACCTGAATGGTGTCCTTTTATGAGGGGGCACCCACCCTTGTTTGTCTTTGCACCACCAACTCACGACAGGATACACAAGGAGGGAGAAATTATTGGTCACCAGTTATTCTCCTGTTGACTGACTTCTTGAGCTGACATCTAAGAAATTAGGTTTTCCTCAAAATCCTGCCAGGTAGATTACATTTGTCAACTTGGGGGGAAGTTTCTCTAAGCCAACAGTTTTAGATTGCATAATAAAGAACTTTAAGAAGAGTTTGGTAGGAGATTATGGAGTCAAGATGACCCACAGGAAACTTCGCAATTTATGCGAGATGATTGGCCATCCTTTGACATTGGATGGCCACTGGAGGGCACTCTCGACCTACCCACTGTTCAAGAAGTATACCAGGTAGTCACTGGGACTCCAGGACATCCAGATCAGTTTCCAAACATAGACGCCTGGCTCCTAATGGCACAGACCCTGCCCCCATGGGCAAGATTTTGCATGAATGAAGAGAGACAGAATAGGGTATTTGTGGCCCATCCACTCAGAAAAAAAGAAAGAAGGGGAAGAAAAAAATCCTATATATCAGGGAGATCCCGTGGAAGACTCACTACCACCCCAGCCATACATTCCCCCAATTCCACCAGCCGTGGCATAGTCAGCATCGGACCCATTGCAACAGTCCACCTCCCTCTGTGTCCCCTGCGCCATCTCATGAGCAAGACTCCAGCCCCAAGCCAGTAGGTAAGTGGCTCTGTTTGGCCAGACAATCTAACCTGTTGGCCATAGGCCATCAGATGCCACTGTGAGAAATTTAAGGTCCTCAACAAGTGAATGAAGATGGCTCAGTCTATCCTGGTCATTCCATCCTCTATTACCAGACCTTCAGCACTACTGATCTCCTAAACTGGAAACACCTTAGAAAATAGCATTCCCTGATAAACCACAGGCTATGATTGACCTCCCAGAATTCATTTTCCACACCCATCAGCATGGGATGACTGTTGCCAGTTCCTTATGTCTCTCTTCACCACTGAGGAAAGGCAATTCATCTCAACAGAAGCCCAATAATGGCTCAGAGGACAAGCCTCCACAGAGGTCTTAGATGTGGAAGGATGGGAATAAGAAGTGATGCTGGAGATGAAACCTAATTAGGATTTCAATACCAGAGAAGAACAAGAAACCTTGGGTTGGTACCGTGGTGCCCTTCTACATGGACCTCAAGTAGGAGCCAAAAAGCCCACCAATATGTCCAAAATTACAAGGAAAATACAAAAAGCGGATGAGACTCCCCACCGAATTTTATGAGAGACTGTGAAGCGTTCCGGACATACACGTCATTCAACCCTGAGCAGCCAAGAATCAACAAATGATCAGTGCTGCATTTGTGGCTCAGTCCTGTGCAGACATCCAACGAAAGCTCCAAAAGCTGGAAGGCTTTGCTGGGATGAACGCCACACAGCTCTTGGAAGTAGTGAATAAAGTCTTTGTGAACCAAGACCATGAAGCCCAATGAGAAGTAGATTAAAAAAAAAAGAAGAAGAAGAAAGAAAAGAAATAGAAAGCAGTCCTGCTAGCAGCAGCATTGAGGAACTCAGATCCAGTGAAATAGACTGTTCTCTAATGGAAAGGGAAAACTAAGAAGAGACCACCACTACAGTACGACCAGTGTACCTATTGCAAAGAGACTGGACACTGGAGGAATGAGTGCCTCCATCCCAGAGGGATATCTAAAGGATCAAAGAAGTTCAGTCAACCCAACAAAGAAAGGTACCAGCCTGAGCCAGCTGTCCAAAACCTTATCAGCCTGGCTAGAATAGACTCAGACTGTGGAAGACTGGGCTCCCTGATCCTGAGCCCCTGGGAGCCCACGGTCACAATGAAAGTAGGGGGCCAATCAATGACTTTTAGGGTGGATACTGGAGCTGAACACTCTGTGGTAACCACACCTGTAGCTCTCCTCACAGGCCAAACGCAGCTATTTTGGGGTCCGCTGGGGACATGGCAGCCCACTCATTTTGCAAGGCTCATTCATGTCAAGTAGGGGGCCATCTGGTGACTCATGAATTTCTGTACTGACCAGAATGTGCCATTCCCCTGCTGGGTAGAGACTTACTGACAAAACTGGGGGCACAAATCACTTTTACCCCCAGAAAGCCTGTGGGCCTCACCTTGGGGAGCCAATCAGGTCTAATGATAGCCATGACTGTGCCCAGGGAAGATGAATGGCATCTCTATTCCTCAGGGAGGGAACAAATAAATCTCCCCAGACTACTGAAAGAATTCCCTGAAGTCTGGGCAGAAAAAGGGATGCCTGCTGCTGTTGCTGCTAAGTCACTTCAGTCGTGTCCAACTCTGTGCGACCCCATAGATGGTAGCCCACCAGGCTCCCTCATCCCTGGGATTCTCCAGGCAAGAACACTGGAGTGGGTTGCCATTTCTTTCTCCAATGCATGAACATGAAAAGTGAAAATGAAGTTTCTCGGTCGTGTCTGACCCTTAGTGACCCCATGGACTGCAGCCTACCAGGCTCCTCTGTCCATGGGATTTTCCAGGCAAGAGTTCTGGAGTGGGTTGCCATTTCCTTCTCTGGAAGGGGACCCCAGGTTTGGCCAAAAACCATGCCCCCATTGTAGTGGACCTGAGGCCAGGAGCCACTTCTGTTAGACAAAAACAATATCCAGTACCATGGGAGGCATGCCTGGGAATTCGGGACCACATCTGGAGCCTACAAGATACTGAGATCCTAAACAAATGTCAGTCTCCTTGAAACACTCCACTATCACCAGTCAAAAAGTCTGAAGGAAATGACTACTGCCCTGTCCAAGACCTCTGCACAGTCAACAGTGCAGTGATCATAATCCATCCAATGGTCCCAAATCCCTGCACTCTCCTGAGTCTCTTGCCCACTTAGGCAAGCTGGTTTACCTGTCTCGATCTCAAGGATGCATTTTTCTGCCTCCAGCTGTCATCAGCCAGCCAGCCCTTATTTGCCTTGGAATGGGAAGACACTGTGAGAAAGACACAGCTGACTTGGACTCAACTGCCACGAGACTTTAAAAACTCACCTACCCTGTTCAGTGAAGCCCTGGCTGTGGATCTTGCTCCCTTTCCCAGAAAAACTTTAAACTGCACCCTACTCCAGTATGTGGATGATCTGTTGCTAGCCAGTCCCACCAAAGGGGACTGCTGGAGAGGCACCAAAGCCCTGTTGGCTTTACTCACCACAGCAAGGTACAAAGTGTCATGGAAAAAGGCTCAGATGTGAAGATAAGAGGTCAAGTACCTGGGGTCTGTCATCTCAAAAGGTCATCAGGCACTTGGATATGAGAGGAAGCAAGCTGATCACCAAGAAAGAAGTCTGTGAGTTCTTCAGAGTTGCCAGATTCTGCCAGACCTGGATACTGGGTTTCTCTGAAATTGCCAAGCCTTTGTTTAAAGCCACAGTAGGGTCTGATAAGGATCCCCTAGAGTGGGGACCTGAACAAGAAAAGGCCTTCAAGAAGATAAAGAGACTCTTGACCAGCGCTCCAGCATTAGGGCTGACAGATGTGACTCGGGACTTTAACCTCTTTATACATGACAAAAATCACACGCACTGGGTGGGGGGGGGGGGGCATCACAGAAACAATTGGGCCATGG
>SJYC01036342.1:0-11065 GCA_006408675.1 Madoqua kirkii | reverse complement strand
GGGGGGGGGGGTCCTCACAGAAACAATTGGGCCATGGCAGCATCCAATCTCATACCTGTCCAAACAACTGGATCCAGTGGTAGTGAGATGGCTGCCATGCCTCTGGGCATTAGCTGCCATTGTGGTTTTGGTCAGAGAAGCAGATAAGCTTACTCTAGGACAAAATTTAAATGTAAGGTTTCCCCATGCTGGTACTGCCCTGATGAACAGCCAGGGGCATAAGTGGCTGACCAACTTCAAGATGATCACTATGAAGGACTGCTTTGCAAAAACCCACAGGTCCAACTTGAGACTGTGCAGATGCTAAACCCTGCCACTTTTTTACCTACAGAAGTGGGAACCCCTGATCATAACTGTGAGGAGGTCATAGATGAAATTTACTAGATCATGCGGGACCTGACAGACATTCCCCTCTAGAACCCAGAACTGGAACTGTTCACTGACGGAAGCAGTTTCATCCAAGACAGGCAACACAAAGCAGGCTATGCCATAACAACAACTGATGAGACAGTGAAGGCTGAGGCTTTGCCACAAGGGTGGTCACCACAATGGGCTAAGCTATGGGCATTCACCCAGGCACTAAAGTATGCCAAAGGGAAACAAGTCAACATCTATACTGATTCAAGGTATGCCTTTACTACTTTACATGTACATAGAAACATTTATAGAGAAAGGGGACTATTGACACCAGGGGGAAAGGAGATTAAAAACAAACAAAAAAAAAATCCTTCAGCTGTTGGAAGCAGTCTGGAAGCCTTCCCAAGTAGAAGTCATCCATTGTAAAGGCCATCAGCAAAGAACTGATCCAATAAGCAAAGGAAATCCATTGGCATACTAGGCAACCAAGGAAGTGGCAACCCAAACGAGCCCCACAGTGGGCCCCAAGTCAATCTTTAAGGTCCTCTTGGCACCAGAATTGCCTCCATCCCTGAGATACACTAAGGAAGAAGATAAGTGGACAAGGAAAATATCAATGAAGGAGGAATAAAAGAAAAGGAGGGCTGGTGGAAGCTCCCAGACTAAAGACTCTTTGTCCCAGCAATATAGCAATCCAGGTGGTAAGACAACATCATGAAACAACTCATTTAGGAAAAACTGCAGTGAAGAGTTCACTGAGCTGCTACTATTTCATTCCTAAGCTCCCATCCCTGCATACCCAGATGAGTGCTAGATGTGTAACTTGTATGCAAAACAACACCAGCCAAGGACCAAGACCCAACCCAGAGGTTCAGACAGTTGGGACACTGCCCTTTGAAGATCTAGAAGTGACTTTACTGAAGTTAAGCTCGATAGGGGCTATAAATATTTACTTGTGGTAGTCTGCACCTACTCGGGAAGGGGTGAAGCCTACCCACCACACACTGAATGGACACGAGAAGTGGCCAAGGCCTTACTAAGAGACATAATCTCAAGATATGGGCTGCCTCTCTCCATAGGGTCTGACAATGGGCCAGCTTTCATGTCTCAGCTAATCCAAACTTTATCCAATACAGTGGGAATCAGATGGAAGCTTCACACTGCTTACAGGCCACAGAGCTCAGGGAAAGTTGAATGCATGAATTGGACCCTCAAAACTACATTAGCTAAACTCTGCCAGGAGACCCAGTTATCTTGGGTCGACATTTTACCCCTAGCTTAACTCGGAGCCTGATGCACTCCATGGTCCTCAGGCTATTCTCCCTTTGAGATTTTATATGGAAGAATGCCCCCAGTGATAGGAAAACTCAAGGGAAACCCCCAACAATTAGCTGACCTGGAGATGTCCTGAAACCTCCAGGCCCTAGGAAAAGTCTTCCACCATATCACTCAAGAAACCTTAGAAATGACACCCATTCCTTTGGGCAACTGAGTTCATCCCTGTCAGCCAGGAGATGGAGTATGGGTTAAAGTTTGGAAAAAAGAACCATTTCAGCCAGTTTGGAGGGCCCTCGCATGGTCGTCCTGGCAGCCTCTACTGCTGTTAAAGTTACAGGTGTTATCCCTTGGTTCCACCACACCAGCATCAAAAAGGCAGAGGCTGGTTTGGTTCCAAAGGTCTGGTTCAAAAAACAGTGACCCTCACCCACGAAGGATGCTGAGCCCTGCTCTAGTCACTCCAGAAGCTGGCTATTCAATGCACAGCAGAAGCTTGAGGATTCTTCAGCCTTGCTCCAGCCACATTCTGGCAGCTGGCTGGTCAATGCACAGTGGAAGCTTGAGGATCCAGCTATCAAAATATAAATAGATTTTCATTTTTTTAATTTGTATTTTTACTTTATTTTGCTTTACAATACTGTATTGGTTTTGCCATACACTGACATGAATCAGCCACGGTTGTACATGAGTTGGGGTTCAATGGATTTTCATTGTCAACCCTGGACTCTGTCCCTGATTGGTATTGCTCTGTCCTCTTCACTACAGGACTAGCTTCAGTCACACCCCAGGACTGGGATTGAAACTGCAGTTAGCTGTCTATTATCTCACTGTAGTGGGAAGCCTCATTCTTATTAGATGTCACTTATGATCAATTCTCCCTACTAACTAAATTGCTCCACAGTATAGCTGACCCCCCTTCACGATAAGCTCAGTTGCTATAGCCGTGACAACTCAAAGATGAGGAGAAAACCTTTTGCTAGTATTCAGTTATCTGTTATGTTCAGGCTGCTCTGCAGCCTTTTGGTGTCCCTTGCTGTAACAGATGGTGCTGTTCCTTATGCATCATGCACCTGTCAACATTACAGTCTACCCTTGGAAAATCACTTATGTTCCATCAGCTAGAACAATGTATAGATAGCCAGTCCTATAGGCTGATCACCTACTGCCTTCATAACCATATGATGTATATCCAGGGGCCTTGGTGCCAAAAATGTTTTCCAGTCATGCCCCCCCCCTCCACTGCTGCTACCTTTCCCCTACCAGATCCAAGCCCCAGGTAGTATCCTGACACCATGGCATTGCCATCATGCCCCTCTGCCTCCGTCTACCCCAAATGCCACTTAGATGTTACAACTCAGTAAAGGTGTCTGTCAAATAAATGGAGAAACCTACTAGACAGGGACAATAATACAGACAAATAAAATCAAAGACCAACTTTGCCCTAAAAAATCAGTCTCTACCTTTTGGCAGTATAACCCAGGTTACAGAGTTAACTACCCCTTAGACCTTAGTCTGTACTTGGTTCTCAACACAACTCATCACCTCCTTAATGACACCAACCCCCAGCTGGCCAAGGATTGCTGGCTTTGCTTATCCTTAGGAACTTCACGGTACTTAGCTACACCAGTATATTATTAATGCACATCCATAGCAAGTCCTATAGATCCATCCTTACAAGGGCCAGTCTTAAGGGCAATTGAGTTAACTCAAAAGGCTATAGTATGCTTTACAAATGATGGAGGAACTGAACCTGTAAGCCATTTAGCCAGGGACCAATGTAACCAAAATTTAAAAGGTGAGTGGCCCACTCATCCTCCCACAAACACAATGTGGTGCTGCTCCCAAGGCCTTTTTGTTTGTGGGGCAGATGCTTACTTATATCTACCAGTCAACTGGATGGGTATCTGCACCTTAGCTTTCCTCACCCCCCCCCCCAGATAAATATTGTCCCTAGCAATCAGATTCTCACCGTACCACTGGCAGCACATACACGGTCAAAAAGAGCCATCCGGTTTATACCCCTACTAGTTGGTCTAGGAGGAAAAGGCAATGGCAACCTACTCCAGTACTCTTGTCTGGAAAATCCCATGGGTGGAGAAGCCTGGTAGGCTGCAGTCCATGGGGTCGCTAAGAGTTGGACACGACTGAGTGCCTTCACTTTCACTTTTCTCATTCATGCATTGAAGAAGGAAATGGCAACCCACTCCAGTGTTCTTGCCTGGAGAATCCTAGGGATGGGGGAGCTTGGTGGGCTGCCATCTATGGAGTTGCACAGAGTCAGACATGACTGAAGTGAGTTAGCAGCAGCAGCAGCAGTTGGTCTAGGAATCATTGGTCTAGGAATCATGGCTGGGATAGATACAGTAATAGGAGGAATTGCTTCATGAACCACCTTTTACCATACACTATCCAAAGACTTGCTGACAACATTGAGAGAGTAGCCAAATCTTAAGTGGCCTTACAGGGCCAACTAGATTCCCTGGCTGAGATGGTTTTACAGAATAGGAGAGGGCTAGACCTACTGACAGCTGAAAAGGGAGGACTCTGGCTCTTCTTAAACAAATAATGCTGCTTTTATGTAAACCAATCAGGAATAGTCAGGGACATGGCCCAACAGCTAAGGGAACAAATCATGAAAAGGAGAGAGGAAGTAGCAAATTCCTAGGGTAACTGGAACAATATCTGGAGCTGGGCATCGTGGCTTCTCCTTTTAACTGGTCCTCTCTTCATGTTCTTTGTGGTGCTCTTGTTTGGCCCTTGTACTCTGAATGCAATTAGTTCATAACCTCTTGGATTGAATCCATAAAATTACAAATGGTAATAGCTCAGTATAGCCCCCTAAACAATGGAGAGCCCTGAATGTCATACTAAAACATGGGATGGTGCTTTCTACAATGAGTGATAGAAGCATCAAGAGAGGAAAATGAAGAGGAAATGTTAAAATTTTTACATAACCTCTTGCTCTTTCTGCCTCTGTAACTCAGCTTGCTCTGATCATGTAGGCCTCAGAAAGTGGGACTAACAATACTAGGAACTGGAGCTTATCTCACTTACCCTTGTTCTACTCTTTGCAATCGCCCTAGCCCCTGCAAACCCACAAACATGCTTAACCATGCCTGCCCATGTATAGAAACTCTGTAATCTCTTTGTTCAGGGCTCAGAGCTTGGAGTGTTAACTCCTCTGGGCCTGCCGGTGTAATAAACCTGAGTTCTCCAACTCTCTGAGTGTGGTGCTTTATTTCTCAAGTACTGGTTTCTGCAACAATATAAGACCACCTTACCTGACTCCTGAGAAATCTGTATGCAGAACAAGAAACAACAGTTAGAATTGGACATGGAACAACAGACTGGTACTGAACAGCAACAAGCTTCAATTGAAAAGAGATTTCAATGTATTTTGGGATTCTGACTGCTAGTGTTGGAGGGTCTCCTGTGGCAGCATGGGTTGGCAGTGACTCACTTCAGGGAGAGGGGCACTGGCAGCAGCAGTTCTGGGAGGTGCCCCTTGGTTAAGTCCTCTTGGAAGTCACCACCTACTATAGAGCCTGTAGACTCCAGGGCTGGCTCTGCTCAGGTAAAAAAAATAACTCTTCAGTTTAGTTCAGTTCAGTCACTCAGTCATGTCTGACTCTTTCTAACCCCATGGACTGCAGCATTCTAGGCCTCCCTGTCCATCATCAACTCCTGGAATCCACTCAAACCCATGTCCATTGAGTCAGTGATGCCATCCAACCATCTCATCCTCTGTCGTCTCCTTCTCCTCCTGCCTTCAATCTTTCCCAGCATCAGGGTCTTCTCAGATGAGTCAACTCTTCGCATCAGGTGACCAAAGAATTGGAGTTTCAGCTTCAACATCAGTCCTTCCAGTGAGTATTCAGGACTTATTTCCTTTAGGATGGACTGTTTGGATCTCCTTGCTGTCCAAGGGACTCTCAAGAGTCTTCTCCAACACCACAGTTCAAAAGTATCAATTCTTCAGTGCTCAGCTTTCTTTATAGTCCAACTCTCACATCCATAGATGACTACTGGAAAAACCATAGCCTTGATTAGATGGACCTTTGTTGGCAAAGTAATGTCTCTACTTTTTAATATTCTGTCTAGATAGGTTATACCTTTTCATCGAAGGAGTAAGCGTCTTTTAATTTCATCACTGCAATCATCATGTGCAGTGATTTTGGAGCCCCAAAAAACAACTCTAATAAGGACCCTATTATTATCATGAGGGCCTCACCCTAATCATCTCACTTAAAACTAATTACCTCCTAAAAGCATCACCTCCTAATATCACCCTGCTGGGATTTGTGGTTTCAACATGTGAATTTCTGGGAGTCAGAAACATTAAGTCCATAACACTTGCTAAAGTTCTATTTGGATTTTCTATTTATTCTGTCAGTTTGGGCAGTTTGTGTCATTTTAAGAATTTGTGCATTTAATGTGTTATCTAATTTGTTGGTATGCAGTTGTTATGGACTGAACTGAGGACTCCTGCCCTGTATGTTGAGGGCCTAACCCATAATATGACTGTATTTTAAAAGGGTCTATAAGGAGGCAATTAATGTCAAATGAGGTCACAAGGATGGGGCCCTAATAGAGTATGATTGTTGTCCTCCTAAGATGAGAAAGAGCCACAAAGAATGCATGCTCCTCAGTGTGAGAAAGGAGCAAGAAGTCTTCCATTTGTAAGCCAAAGAGAGAAGCCTGAGAAGAAAACTTATCTGCCATCACTTTGGTCTTCTAGTCTCTACAGCTGTGAAATTTCTATTGTTTAAAGCCATGGTCTGTGGTATTTTGTTATGGCAGATATAGAATACTAACACACCATTATTCATGGTGTATTCAGTTCAGTTCAGTCACTCAGTCATGTCTGACTCTTTGCGACCCCATGAACACCAGCATGTCAGGCCTCCCTGTCCATCACCAACTCCTGGAATCCATGCAAACCAATATCCATTGAGTCGGTGATGCTGTCCAATCATCTCATCCTCTGCTGTCCCCTTCTCCTCCTGCCCTCAATCTTTCCAGCATCAGGGTCTTTTTCCAATGAGTCAGCTCTTCGCATCAGGTGGCCAAAGTATTGGAGTTTCACCTTCAACATCAGTCCTTCCAATGAATACCCAGGACAGATCTCCCTTAGGATGGACTGGTTGGATATCAGTGAAGTCCAAGGGACTCTCAAGCATCTTCTCCAACACCACAGTTCAAAAGCATCAACTCTTCAGTGCTCAGCTTTCTTCACAGTCCAACTCTCACATCCATACATGACCACTGGAAAAACCATAGCCTTGACTAAATGGATCTTTGCTGAAAGTAATGTCTCTGCTTTTTAATATGCTGTCTAGGTTGGTCATAACTTTGCTTCCAAGGCATAAGTGTCTTTTAATTTCATGGCTGCAATCACCATCTGCAGTGATTTTGAGCCCAGAAAAATAAAGTCAGCCAGTTTCCCCATTTATTTGTCATGAAGTGATGGGGCTGGAGTCATGATCTTGTTTTTCTGAATGTTGAGCTTCAAGCCAACTTTTTCACTCTGCTCATTCACTTTCATCAAGAGGTTCTTTAGTTCTTTGCTTTCTGCCATAAGGGTGGTGTCATCAGCATATCTGAGGTTATTGATATTTCTCCTGGCAATCTTGGCTCCAGTTTGTGCTTCTTCAAGCCCAGCGTTTCTCATGATGTACTCTGCATATAAGTTAAATAAGCAGGGTGACAATATGCAGCTTTCACATACTCCTTTTCCCATTTGGAACCAGTCTGTTGTTCCATGTCCAGTTCCAAATGTTGCTTCCTGACCTGCACACAGATTTGTCAAGAGGCAAGTCAAGTAGTCTGGTGTTCCTATCTCTTTCAGAATTTTCCAGTTTATTGTGATCCACACAGTCAAAGGCTTTGGCATAGTCAATCAAGCAGAAATATATGTTTTTCTGGAACTTTCTTGCTTTTTTCATGATCCAGCGAATGTTGGCAATTTGATCTCTGGTTCCACTGCCATTTCTAAAATCAGCTTGAATATCTGGAAGTTCATGGTTCACGTATTGCTGAAGCCTGGCTTGGAGAATTTTAAGCATCACTTTACTAGAGTTGGGATGAGTGCAATTGTGTGGCAGTTTGAGCATTCTTTGGCATTGCCTTTCTTTGGGATTGGAATGAAAACGGACCTTTTCCAGTTCTGTGGCCACTGCTGAGTTTTCCAAATTTACTGGCATATTGAGTGCAGCACTTTCACATCATCTTTCAGGATTTGAAATAGCTCAACTGGAATTCCATCTCCTCCACTAGCTTTGATCATAGTGATGCTTTCTAAGGCCCAGTTGACTTCACATTCCAGGATGTTTGGCTCTAGGAGAGTGATCCCATCATAGTGATTATCTTGGTCATGAAGATCTTTTTTTCTATAGTTCTTCTGTGTATTCTTGCCACTCTTCTTAGTATCTTCTGCTTCTGTTAGGTCCATTCCATTTCTGTCCTTTAATGAGCCCATCTTTGCATGAATTGTTCCCTTGGTATCTCTAATTTTCTTGAAGAGATCTCTAGTCTTTCCCATTCTGTTGTTTCCTCTATTTCTTTGTATTGATTGCTGAGGAAGGCTTTATCTCTTCTTGCTATTTTTGGGAACTCTTCGTTCAAATGTGTATATCTTTCCTTTTCTCCTTTGCTTTTTGCTTCTCTTCTCTTCACAACTATTTGTAAGGCCTCCTCAGACAGCCATTTTATTTATTTGCATTTCTTTTTCTTGGGGATGGTCTTGATTCCTGTCTCCTGAGATGTGTATAAGAGACAGCCTGTATGTTGAGGGCCTAACCCATAATATGACTGTATTTTAAAAGGGTCTATAAGGAGGCAATTAATGTCAAATGAGGTCACAAGGATGGGGCCCTAATAGAGTATGATTGTTGTCCTCCTAAGATGAGAAATTCTGTCCTTTAATGAGCCCATCTTTGCATGAATTGTTCCCTTGGTATCTCTAATTTTCTTGAAGAGATCTCTAGTCTTTCCCATTCTGTTGTTTCCTCTATTTCTTTGTATTGATTGCTGAGGAAGGCTTTATCTCTTCTTGCTATTTTTGGGAACTCTTCGTTCAAATGTGTATATCTTTCCTTTTCTCCTTTGCTTTTTGCTTCTCTTCTCTTCACAACTATTTGTAAGGCCTCCTCAGACAGCCATTTTATTTATTTGCATTTCTTTTTCTTGGGGATGGTCTTGATTCCTGTCTCCTGTACAATGTCATGAACCTCCATCCATAGTTCATCAGGCACGCTGTCTATCAGATCTAGCGGCTTAAATCTATTTCTCACTTCCACTGTATAGTCATAAGGGCTTTGATTTAGGTCATTCCTGTGTCTAGTGGTTTTCTCCACTTTTTTAAATTTCAGTCTGAATTTGACAATAAGTGGTTCATGATCTGAGCCACAGTCACCTCCCAGTCTTGTGTTTGCTGACTGTGTAGAGCTTCTCCATCTTTGTCTTCAAAGAATATAATCAATCTGATTTTGGTGTCAACCATTTGGTGATGTCCATGTGTAGAGCCTTCTTTTGTGCTGTTGGAAGAGGGTGTTTGTTATGACCAGTGTGTTCTCTTGGCAGAACTCTTATTACCCTTTGCCCTGCTTCATTCTGTACTCCAGGGCCAAATTTGCCTGTTACTCCAGTTCTCTCTTGACTTCCTACATTTGCATTCCAGTCCCCTATAATGAAAAGGACATCTTTTTGGGTGTTAGTTTTAGAAGGTCTTGTAGGTCTTCATAGAACTGTTCAACTTCAGCTTCTTCAGCATTACTGGTTGGGGCATAGACTTGGATTACTGTGATATCGAATGGCTTGCTTTGGAAATGAACAGAGATCATTCTGTAGTTTATAAGATTGCATCCAAGTACTGCATCTTGGAATCTTTTCTTGACCATGATGGCTACTCCATTTTTTCTAAGGGATTCCTGCCCATAGTAGTAGATATAATGGTCATCTGAGTTAAATTCAGCCATTCCAGTCCATCTTAGTTCACTGATTCCTAGAATGTCAATGTTCACTCTTGTCATCTCTTGTTTGACCACTTCTAATTTGCCTTGATTCGTGGACTTAACATTCCAGGTTCCTATGCAATATTGCTCTTTACATCATCAAACCTTGCTTCCATCAGCAGTCCCATACACAATTGGGTGTTGTTTTTGCTTTGGCTCCATCCCTTTATTTTTTCTGGAGTTACTTCTCCATTGTTCTCCAATGGCATATTGGGCCCCTACAAACCTGGAGAGTTCATCTTTCAATGTCCTATCTTTTTGCCTTTTCATACTGTTCATGGGGTTCTCAAGGCAAGAATACTGAAGTGGTTTGCCATTCCCTATTCCAGTGGACCAAATTCTGTCAGACCCCTCCACCATGACCCATCTGTCTTGGGTGGCCCCACACGGCGTGGCTTAGTTTCATTGAGTTACACAAGGCTGTGGTCCATGTGATCACATTGGCCTGTTATCTGTGATTGTAGTTTCAGTCTGTCTGCCCTCTGATGCCCTCTCAGTACCTACCATCTTACTTGGGTTTCTCTTACCTTGGGTGTGTGGGTTATCTCTTCATGGCTGCTCCAGCAAAGTGCAGCTCTTTACCTCAGACTTAGGGTAGCTCTTCTCTGCCATCAGCCCTGACCTTGAGTGTGGGGTAGCTATTCCCTAATAATCTTTTGAATTTCTTTAAGGTAGAAGATAAAGTCTTAAACTTTTGATTTCAGTAATTTTGAGTCTATCTCATTTTTTTCTTAGTGTACCTAAAGGTTTGTCAGTCTTTTTGATCCATTCAGAGTTGAATTTTTTTGTTTAATATACTCTATTGTTTTTCTATTCTCTATTTCATTTATTTCCACTATAATCTTTACCATACCTTCTTCCCCCTTGCTTTGGGTTTAGACTGTTCTTTTTCAAATTTCCTAAAGTGAAAGGTTAGGTTATTGACTTGAGAGCTTTCTTCCATTTTATATATATTTATTATTTATTATTTTTGGCCTGCTGTGCAGCATGTGTTATCTTAGTCCTGCAACCTAGAATTGAATCCATGCCCTTTGCATTGGGAATATGAAGTCTTAACCACTGAACTGCCAGTAAAGTCCCTCTTCCATTTTATATATATAGGTATTTACAAGTATAAATTTTCCTTTGAGTACTCCTTTTGCTGGTTTTGTGTTTCATTTATTCTCATATCAATTATTTTCCAATTTTCCCTATAATTTCCTTTGGTCTACTGCAGCCATGTAATTAAAAGACGCTTCCTCCTTGGAAGAAAAGTTACAACCAACCTAGATGGTATATTCAAAAGCAGACATTACTTTGCCGACTAAGGTCCATCTAGTCAAGGCTATGGTTTTTCCTGTGGTCATGTATGGATGTGAGAGTTGGACTGTGAAGAAGGCTGAGCGCTGAAGAATTGATGCTTTTGAGCTGTGGTGTTG
>SJYC01036340.1:0-20428 GCA_006408675.1 Madoqua kirkii | reverse complement strand
CTATGCCCTCCTCCAGGGCATCTTCCTCACCCAGGGATTGAACCCATGTCTCTTAGATCTCCTGCATTGGCTGCATGGAGATCCAACCTGTCCATCCTAAAGGAGATCAGTACTGGGTGTTCTTCCCATCGGTCTGGGAAGGACTGATGCTATAGCTGAAACTCCAATACTTTGGCCACCTGATGCAAAGAACTGACTCATTTGAAAAGACCCTGATGCTGAGAAAGATTGTAGGCAGGAGGAGAAGGGGACAAGAGATGATGAGATGGTTGGATGGCATCGCTGACTTAATGGACATGGGTTTGGGTGGACTCCAGGAGTTGGTGATGGACAGGGAGGCCTGGCGTACTGCAGTTCATGGAGTTTTGAAGAGTCGGACATGCCTAAGTGACTGAACTGAACTGAAAGATAAACTAGAACAAATAAAAAACAGATTAAAGATTTAAGCTTAACCATGTCAAAAATAAGGCTTCCCAGGTAGCACACTGGTAAAGAATTCGCCTGCCAATACATGAGACAGGGGTTTGATCCTTGGGTTGAGAAGATGCCCTGGAGAAGAAAATGGCAACCCATTTCAGTATTCTTGCCTGAGAAATCCGATGAACAGAGGAGCCTGGTGGAGAGCAGTCCATGGGGTTGCAAAGAGTTGGACAGGACTGAGTGACTGAGCACACAGCACATATCAAAAATCACATTAAGTATAAACTGTCTAAATAACCCAGTCCAAATGCTGGGACTGTCAGCTTGGATAGAGGTGCAAAACACTATTCTGTCTGTAAGAAAAAAAATCATTTAATTTTAAAGATAAAAATTGGTTGAAAATAAAATCATGGAAAAAGATCTACTATTCTGACACCAATCAAAACAAAACACAAAAAGCTGGCATGGCTAGATTAATATTAGGCAAAGTAGATTTCAGAGATATAATATTACCAGAAATAAAATAGGTCATGTCATAATGATAAAAAATGTCAATGAATCCTAAGCATTTTTTGCCTAATAACAAAACTTCAGAATATATTACATAAAACAGAAAGAACAGCAAGAAGAAGGAGAAAAATCCAAAATTATAATCAGACATTTTAATATCTCTCTCAATATTGATAGAACCAGTAGAAAATTAGTAAGTGTATAGAAAATATAAACATTTTCAAGCCACATAACATGTTCGATATTTCTACAGTGCTCTCTTCACCCATTGCAGAATACTCTCTTTTTTTTTTTCAGAATAGTCATTCTTTTCAAAAGCACATGGAATATTTGCCAAAATAGAGCATGTTGCCAATAAAGACCAAACTGAGAGAGCAAAAATTAGTGAGGAGATTGACTCAGTAATCAAAAACCTCCCAACACAGGAAAGCCCTGGACCAGATGGCTTCCCTAGTGAATTCTAACAAAGTGTTATGCCAATCTTTCCCAACTCTTCAACAGTTGAAGAGGGGAGAACACTCCCAAACTCATGTATAAGGCCAGATTTACTCTGATACAAAACCTAGATAAGGCAACTACAAGAAAATTAAAAACCAGTATCTCTGATGAATATAGATGTAAAAGTTCTCAACAAAACATTAGCAACCCCAAATTCAACAGCATATTAAAAGTATCATACATCATGATCAAGTGAGATTTATCCCTGAGATACAAGGATGGAGATCCTGCCATTTACAACAACTTGGATAAAACTTGATGGTATTAAACTAAGTAATACACACCAGACAAAGACAAATACTATATGATTTCACTTTTGTGTGTAACCTAAAGAAAAAGAAAGCTTAAGTCATAGAAACAGAGAGTTGAATAGTGGTTACCAAGGGCTGTGGATGGGGACTATGGGAAAATGCCAGTCAAAGGGCATTAGTTTTCAGTTACAAATGAATAAGTTATGGGGATCTAATGTACAGCATGGTGACTATAGTTAATACTGTATTGTATACATAAAATTTGCTTAACAAGTAGATCTTAAGTTTTCTCACCACAAAAAAAAAGGTTACTATGTGGGTGATGGGCTTCCCTGGTGACTCAGTGGTGAAGTATCTGCTTGCAATGCAGGAGACACGAGTCATGGATTCAATCCCTGAGTTGGAGAGATCCCCTGGAGAAGGAAATGGCAACCCATTGCAGTATTATTCTTGCCTGGAGAATCCCATGGGCAGAGGAGCCTGGTGAGCTACAGTTCATGGGATCACAAAGAGTTGGACAAGACTCAGTAACTAAACAAAAACAACAACAATGTGGGGTGAGGAATGTGTTAATTAACCTGATTTGTGATTATCATTTCACAGTATATATGTGTATCAAATCATCACGTTATAAACTTTAAATATATACAGATTTATTGGTCTATTATATCTTAATAAAGCCTCAGGGGATGGGGGGAATGGGTAATTTCCCATAGGATAGTCTAACACTGCAAGTTGTTTGCTTTCACATTTCTGATAGGCTTCCAGTGAGAATGCTAAATATCCCTGTTTGTGTGTGTGTGTGTGTGTGTGTGTGTGTGTGTGCGTGCACACGTGTGCACTCAGTCATGTCTGACTCTTCATGACCCTATGGACTGTAGCCCTCCAGGTTCCTCTGTCCATGGAATTCTCCATGCAAGAATATTGGAGTGGGTAGCTGTTCCCTTCTCTAAGGGATCATCCTGGATCAGAGATTGAACCCAGGTCTCCTGCATTGGCAGGTAGATTCTGTGTGACTGAGCCACTTGGGAAGCCCAAAAGATCCCCTAAAAGATACATATTGGTTAACATTCCCTCTTCCTCTTAGTACTTTTAGAAAACTGCATAGTCATAAGTGTATTTTATTACCAAGTGTGGAAGAATAAAAAGGTTCTCTGTTCAGGAGGAGGGGGAAAGATGTTTTCAGTGACTACTTTTCTTAATTTTCTCAAAAAAGATGATAAACAAAATTCATTAAGAGCATTCTTCGGATGTCTTATGGTGATATTTTATGCAGAATGAAACCATTAAGTATACTTTGTCTTTTGAGACACAGTGAATGGAAATGAATTTGCACTTTTCATGGAGGCTTTGTCTTATAATTTCAATCGGTTTTCATGTGACATTGTTTTCGGAACTTCACTTTTTGTAATTTTACTTTTGAATATGTATTGTAAAATACTTTAAGCCTATATATGTCATAAAAAATAATGACTGAAGTAGCCCTCAGAGGAAACTCTATAATATTGATATTGCTATTTTAGTGCACTCATAATTGAATGGGAGAACAGAAGAGCCGTGAGTTTGTGTTTCTTATTATACACAAATCAAAATCTGATGATATAATGAAATATGTTATGACCATTATATTTTTTACCACCAGAATAGCCTGGTGTGGTGTGGCATTAATAGCAAAACTCTGCCTCATAGGTGTCCATACCTTTAGAAAATAAGCCAGAGAAATAAAAAAAGACACAGGATTTTTACCTGTTTTCCTTTGAAGAGGAATTATTCTGGGGAAGTAGCACTTTTGGGTTGCTTGTGCTTGGTGTTGAAAAAGAAGGTTGGGTTGGTAATTGTAAGATAAGGGTCTAAAATAATTTTTGTCACTGTGCTGTCTTAGGCAAATCACTTTTTCTCAGGCAAAAGGAATTAGATTAAGTATCCTTCAAGATCTCCTTCTGTTATAGAATTTAAATAACTTCTTCAGGCAAAATGGAGAGAACACAGTAAGAAATCGGAGAAGAATGCTTATTTTTCTATTCAAGTAAACCTTAAAATGAGATCAACCATCAAATAAATTTTGGTGGAAAATTAGTGAATTCTATAACTGTAGAATTGAGTGAGCTGATAACAAAAGTGCAAAATGAGATATTCAACAATGCAGACTGAGAAAATGATATGATGCATGAGTATTTCAAGTGAAAAGGTGTGACTGATTATTATTCCAAAGTATCCTGTAGTAGCTGGTATTATTACAATAATAATAATTCAGTACATTAAAATAGAAAATTACAGCTTTCAAATTTCTTTCACACAAATAACAGCTTTTTTTTTTCCATCAGAGTAAATGGAAAGCAAAAATTAAGGAATATAAAATCAAACCAGTCAATCCTAAAGGAAATCAACCCTAAATCTTCATTGGAAGGACTGACGCTGAAGCTGAAGCTCCAATATTTTGGCCACCTGATGCAAAGAGCCGATTCATTGGAAAAGACTCTGACAAAGGTTGAGGGCAGGAGAAGAAGGGAGCTACAGAGGATGAGATGGTTGGATGGCATCATTGATTCAATGGACCTGAGTTTGAACAAACTTGGGGAAATAGTGAAGGACCAGGAAGCCTGATGAGTTGCAATCCATGGGGTCTCAAAGAGTTGGATACCACTGAGAAACTGAACAACAACAGTATCACTTGAAAGGTCAGAGTGGCAGAAGCTAAGTGAAGGGTGTGTGTTTATGTATACACCCACAATGTGAGTTGATTGAAAAACAGTAGTTTAAAAACCAACCAAAAGTGATATTTTCCTTAATAAAACTGTCAGTCCTTTTCAAGACCAGTGTACTTTCAATTAGTAGACTTTAATTGGATGCTAAGTAACATAATAAGAGCTTTAGGCATAGAATTTATTTTTTTAAATTCTGGATGAGCTCTAAGGAGCTATGCAGACTTGAGCAAGTCTTTTCCCTAAACGGGATTTGTATTCCTTCTCTGAAAAATTAAGTGAGTTGAACCAGAACAGTAATTTTCAAGTTGTTATAATTTGTAGAACAATGAAATCAGACAAGTCCTCATTAAGTTTATTATTTATACATATAAATCACAAGTATTCTAGTTAAAGTAGGGGTGAAAGACCTAGGTTCTTGCCATTGAATTCTACCTTCACCTCCCTCCACAGTCTCTGAGAGAAACTCTGAAACTGCTGGACAACGTTTCTTGTGTTCCATCCAGGTCTAAAAATTTATTTTCTGATTCATGCATTATAATATACAACCTTATACTTGATCTTCTCTATGGGTGTGTTGATTGAATTATTAAGAAACGAAGTGTGTCAACAACATTGTGTCTTCAGACCATGAACATCTTTTTCCACATGACTTTTTGGTGAAGAAAAAATCACTTTGCAATACATGTCTTTTTAAATATATTTATAATTTATTTAATTTGTTTGGTCACACCAGATCTTATTTGCAGCATTCAGTATGCTAAATCTTTAGTTGTATGTGTGATCTCGTTCCCTGGCAGGGATCAGACCTAGGCCCCCTTCATTGGGAGTGCACAGTCTTAGTCACTGGGCCACCAGGGAAGTCCTCATAATACATATCTTGATTTTGCAAAGATTTAGCCTTGAAGTAATTTTTTCTTCTTGAGGATGGATCAGCCTATTCTAAGGGATAGAAAGAAGTAAGATTTTTTCCATCTAGCCTGAATGGAGGCATTATGAATATATATATAAAGAGAATGGGATCCTGGAATTTGTATTCTGGTTTAAAACCAGTCTGATTTCGGTGTTGACCATCTGGTAATGTCCATGGGTAGAGTCTTCTCTTGTGTTGTTGGAAGAAGGTGTTTGCTATGACCAGTATGTTCTCTTGGCAAAACTCTATTAGTCTTTGCCTTGCTTCATTCCACATTCCAAGGCCAAATTTGCCTGTTACTCCAGGTGTTTCTTGACTTCCTACTTTTGCATTCCAGTCCCCTATAATGAAAAGGACATCTTTTTTGGGTGTTAGTTCTAAAAGGTCTTGTAGGTCTTCATAGAACCATTAAACTTCAGCTTCTTCAGGATTACTGCTTGGGGCATAGACTTGGATTACCATGATAGTGAATGGTTTGCTTGGAAACGAACAGAGATAGTCTTGTAGGTCTTCATAGAACCATTTAACTTCAGCTTCTTCAGCGTTGCTGGTTGGGGCATAGACTTGGATTACTGTCATACTGAATGGTTTGCCTTGGAAATGAACAGAGATCATTCTGTCGTTTTTGAGACTGCACCCATATACTGCATTTCAGACTCTTCTGTTGAGCACGATGGCTACTCCATTTCTTCTAAGGGATTCCTGCCCACAGTAGTAGATATAATGGTCATCTGAGTTTAATTCACCCATTCCAGTCCATTTTAGTTTGCTGATTCCTAGAATGTCGACATTTACTCTTGCCATCTCCTGTTTGACCACTTCCAATTTGCCTTGATTCATGGACCTGACATTCCAGGTTCCTATGCAATATTGCTTTTTATAGCATCGGACCTTGCTTCTATCATCAGTCACATCCACAGCTGGGTGTTGTTTTTGCTTTGGCTCCATCCCTTCATTCTTTCTGGAGTTATTTCTCCACTCATCTCCAGGAGCACATTGGGCACCTAATGACCTGGGGAGTTCCTCTTTCAGTGTCCTATCATTTTGCCTTTTCATACTGTTCATGGGGTTCTCAAGGCAGGAATACTGACGTGGTTTGCCATTCCCTTCTCCAGTGGACCACATCCTGTCAGACCTCTCCACCTTGACCCATTTGTCTTGGGTGGCCCCACACAGCATGGGTTAGTTTCATTGAGTTAGACAAGGCTGTGGTCCATGTGATTAGATTGACTAGCTTTCTGTGATTATGGTTTGTGTGTCTGCCTTCTGATGCCTCTCACAACACCTAGCCTCTTACTTGGGTTTCTATGATTACTATCTTACTCCAGTAAGATAGTAATCATACCGCAGTATATAAATGTATCAAATCAACACACTGTCCACCTCAAACCTATATAATGTAACATGTTAACTATAAAAAGACACTTTTTAAAAAACTGTGTTATGCAAATGTCATTTTGATAAGAGTGTTAATTAAGGAAATGGATGTGATAGGAAATTTTTATGTCATGCATGCACAGAAATGTTTAAAAACAGTTGCAATAAAGAAGTTTATGAAATGTAGCAGGACCCTCTGAGGCTCCTGGGCATGAGGTTCTTTTCGTTTCCCATTTCTTGTGGGCAACACTCCAGCCTCCATGATCTTCCCTGAGTTTCAAAGAGCAGATACCAACAGTTGCTAATTAAGGGAGCAGCAGCCACGAAACCACCTGAGGCAACAGAATTGTGAAGGGACAGGAGACCAGAGAAGCTCATGAAGGTCAGGAGACAACCACCTAAGAAGTGAGTAAGGGAAGGAAAGCAGTACTCACACCCTACATTATCAGCAACCCCACCCCTGAAGCATTGTTATAAAACCCCTTATCAGGTCCTTCCAGGTTCAGTTCAGGTCAGTTAGTAATACTAAGTCACGCGTGACTCTGCAACTTCATGTACTTTACTTCAGAACGCCAGGCTTCCCTGTCCATCACCAACTCCTGGAGCTTGCTCAGACACATGTCCTTCGAGTTGGTGATGCCATCCAACCATCTCATCCTCTATCACCCCCTTCTCTTTTTGCCCTCAATCTTTACCAGCATCAGGGTCTTTTTTAATGAGTCAGCTCTCTGCAGCATGTTGCCAAAGTAATGGAGCTTCAGCATCAGTCCTTCCAATGAATATTCAGGACTGATTTTCATTATGATTGACTGGTTTGATCTCCTTGCTGTCCAAGGGACTTTCAAGAGTCTTCTCTAACACCACAGTTCAAAAGCATCAATTTTTTGGCGCTCAGTTTTCTTTATGGTCCAGCTCTCACATCCATCCATGACTATTGGAAAAAACATGGGTTTGATTAGGCAGACCTTTGTCAGCAAAGCAATGTTTCTGCTTTTTTAACTGCTGTCTAGGTTGGTCATAGCTTTTCTTCCAAAGAGCAAGCATCTTTTAATTTCATGGCTGCAGTCACCATCTGCAGTGATTCTGGAGCCCCCCAAAATAAAGTCTCCCACTGTTTCCACTGTTTCCTCATCCATTTGCCATGAAGTGATAGGACTGGATGCAATGATCTTAGATTTTTGAATGCTGAGCTTTAAGCCAGCTTTTTTCACTCTCTTCTTTCTCTTCTATCAAGAGGCTCTTGAGTTCCTCTTCGCCTTCTGCCATAAGCACGGTGTCATCTGCATATCTGAAGTTACTGATATTTCTCCTGGCAATCTTGATTCCAGCCTGTGCTTCATCCAGCTTGGCATTTCGCATGATGTACTCTGCACGTAAGTTAAATAAGCAGAGTGACAATATATAGCCTTGACATACTCCGTTCATTATTTGAAACCAATCTGTTGTTCCGTGTCTGGTTCTGTTACTTCTTGACCTGTATACAGATTTCTCAGAGGCAGGTAAAGAGGTCTGGTATTCCCATTTCTTTAAGAATTTTCCACAGTTTGTTGTGATCTACAGGAGGGAGCCTCGAACTCTGGGTTTCATTGCTTATATAGGGTATTCTTGTGTGAAAAATGTTATCTTCTGTGGAAGGGTTAGGTGTTGGGTTCTGATTGGTTTTCATTTCCTGGGCTGGCCATGGGTTCTGATTGGTTCCCATTCCCAGGCTTAATTCGAATTTCTTGGACAGGTCATAAGTCCTGAACGTAAAGTCAGGAGATCCTGATCTGGGATCTGATTGGCTCGCAGGTGGTGGGGTGAGGTCAGGGGATTTCCAATGACTCTTTCCTCAGAACTCTAACATGGAGTCTTTTTTTAACAAAATGGGGTGGCTTAGGTTCTTCATATTCTTGCCACCTCTTCTTAATATCTTCTGCTTCTGTTAGGTCCCTATTGTTTCTGTCCTTTATTGAGCCCACCTTTGCATGAAATGTTCCCTTGGTGTCTCTAATTTTGTTGAAGAAATCTCTAGTCTTTCCCATTCTATTGTTTTCCTCCATTTCTTTGTATTGATCACCAAAGAAGGCTTTCTTATCTAGCCTTGCTATTCTTTGGAACTCTGCATTAAGATGGGTCTATCTTTCCTTTTCTTCTTTGCCTTTCACTTCTCTTCCTTTCTCATCTATGTACGGCCTCCTCAGACAACCATTTGCTTTTTTGCATTTCTTTTTCTTGTGCATGGTTTTGATCACGGCCTCCTGTTCAGTATTATGAATCTCTGTCCACAGTGCTTCAGGCACTCTATCAGATCTAATCCCTGAAATCTATTTGTCACTTTGACTGTATAATCATAAGGGAATTGATTTAGGTCTTATCTGAATGGTCCAGTGGTTTTCCCTACTTTCTTCAATTAGGCCCGAATTTTGCAATAAGAAGTTCATGATCTGAGCCACAGTCTGCTCCCAGTCTTGTTTCTGCTTATTCTATGGAGCTTCTCCATCTTCTGCTGTAAAGAATATAATCAATCTGATTTCAGTATTCACTATCTGGTGATGTCCATGTGCAGAGTCATCTCATGTTGTTGGAAGGGTGTATTCTTTATTACCAGTGTGTTCCGTTGGCAAAACTCTGTTAGCCTTTGCCTTGCTTCATTGTTTCAGTTCAGTCCAGCAGCTCAGTCATGTCTGACTCTTTGCGACCCCATGAATCGCAGCATGCCAGGCCTCCCTGTTCATTACCAGCTCCCAGAGTTCACTCAGACTCGTGTCCATTGAGTCAGTGATACCATCCAGCCATCTCATCCTCTGTTGTCCCCTTCTCCTCCTGCCTCCAATCCCTCCCAGCATCACAGTCTTTTCCAATGAGTCAACTCTTCCCATGAGGTGGCCAAAGTACTGGAGTTTCAGCTTTAGCATCATTCCTTCCAAATCCTAGGGCTGATCTCCTTCAGAATGGACTGGTTGGATCTCCTTGCAGTCTAAGGGACTCTTAGGAGACTTCTCCGATACCACAGTTCAAAAGCATCAATTCTTCGGTGCTTAGGCTTCTTCACAGTCCAACTCTCACATCCATACATGACTACTGGAAAAACCATAGCCTTGACTAGACGGACCTTATTGTTACTCCAAGGCAAAACTTGCCTGTAACTCTAGACCTCTCTTGACTTCCTACTTTTGCATTCCAGCCCTCTATGATGAAAAGGGCATCTTTTTATCTTTTTCGGTGTTAGTTCTAAGGTCTTACAGTTCTTCATAGAACCGTTCAACTTCAGCTTCTTTGACATTACTGGTTGGGGCACAGACTTGGATTATTGTGATACTGAATGGCTTGCCTTGGAAACAAACAGAGATCATTCTGTCGCCTTTCAGATTGTATCCAAGTATTGCATTTCGGACTCTTTTGTTGACTCTGAGGGCTACTCCATTTTTTTCCTAGGGGATTCTTTCTCACAATAATAGATATAATGGTCATCTGAATTAAATTTACTCATTCCAATCCATTTTAGTTCACTGATTCCTAAAATGTTGATGTCTACTCTTGCCATCTCCTGTTTGACCACTTCCAATTTACCCTGATTCCCGGACCTAACATTCCAGATTCCCATGCAATGTTGTTCTTCACAGCATCAGACTTTATTTTCATCACCAGTCACACGCACAACTGGGTATTGTTTCCGCTTTGGCTCAGCTCCTTCATTCTTTCTGGATCTATTTCTCTGCTCTTCTCCATAGCGTACTGGGCACCTAATGACCTGGGGAGTTCATCTTTCAATGTCCTATCTTTTTGCCTTTTCATACTGTTCATGGGGTTCTCAAGGCAGTGGGTTGCCAGAAGTGGTCTGCCATTGCCTTCTCCAGTGGACCACATTTTGTCAGAACTCTCCACCATGATCCCTCTGTCTTGGGTGGCCCTACACGGCATGGCTCATAGTTTCATTGAGTTAGACAAGGCTGTGATCTGTGTGATCGGTTTGGTTAGTTTCCTGTGCTTCATATTTCCTTTCTGTCTGCCGTCTGATGGATAAGGATGAGAGGTTATGGAATCTTCCTGATGAGAGGGATTGGCTGTGGGGGACTTGGGTCTTGTTCTGAAGGACAGGGCCATGGTCAATTAATCTTTAATCCAATTTTCTCTTGATAGGTGGGGACACACAGTTTCAAGAACAGGAGTCTGTCAAGTCCCCTTCTGCCTGGCAAAGCAATGTAGCTATTCTTTTCTACTTCACCCAAAACTCTATCTCTGAGATCTGGCTGGGTACTAGTGTGCTCAGATTTTGGCATCAGTTAAGAGTGCATTAAAAAAAGAAAAAAAATTATTTTAACACTTAGTGTCTTGCATCGTAGAAATTTTCATTTTCTATTTTATATTGGAGTATAGTTGATTTGGCTGAAGCCATGAAATTAAAAGACTTTTGTTTCTTGGAAGGAAAGCTATGGAAAACCAAGAGAGTTTATTAAAAAGCAGACACATCACATTGCCAGCAAAGACATCTGAAGTCAAAGCCACTTATTTTTCCAGTAGTCATGTACAGGTAAGTGAACTGGACCATAACGAAGGCTGAGCACTGAAGAACTGATGCTTTTGAATTGCGATGCTGGAGAAGACTTGAGAATCCCTTGGATAGCAAAGAGATCAAACTAGTCAATCCTAAAGGAAGTCAACCCTAAATATTCATTGGAAGGGCTGATGCTGAAGCTAAAGCTCCAACACTTTGGCCACCTGATTCAAAGAACCAACTCACTGGAAAAGACCATGATGCTGGGAAAGATTGAGGGCAGAAGGAGAAGGGGGAGAGAGAGGACGCAATAGTTAGAAAGCATCACCATCACTGACTCAATGGATGTGAGTTAGAGCAAGCTCCAGGAAATAGTGAAGAACAGGGAACCCTGGCATGCTGAAGCCCATGGGGTTGCAAAGAGTCAACACAATTGAGCAAGAGAAATGTTTAACTCCAGCATGGGTGAAGAGTGAGCAGTTCTTTACACCAGAAAATGAATCAGATCTTCACTATTACATACCAGGAAATTTCTGCTTGAATGTGATAAAATCCACTTGAGCCTCCATGGGTCGTTTTAATTCCTGAAGTTCTAAAACAACTCTGACATGAGATAGAGCCATCAATGTTGAGGCTTGTTCCAAAGTCAAAACTGATCGCAGCAACACTCTGATTTTTTATCTTTAGCACCAGCACATGTGTGTTAAGTTGTTTCAGTCATGTCCAACTCTTTGTGACCCCATGGACTGTAGCCCATCAAGCTCCTCTGTCCATGGGATTCTCTGGGCAAGAAAACTGAAGTGGGTTGCCATTTCCTTCTCCAGTGGATCTTTCTAACACAGGGGTCAAACCTGTGACTCTTACATCTCCTGCATTGGCAGGTGGGTTCTTTATAACTAGCACCACCCAACAGTATATGTTAAAAGTTTAGTTCAAGCTGGTATAGAACAGCATGAGCAAAAGGCCAATAGTCACTTAAATTCTTGATGAGTAGTTGATAAGCTGATCTTCACTGTTGTTTCAGAATCTGAATTAATTTAAAACTAAGGGTGGCTAAGTGATAAAGAATCCACCTGCCAGTGCAGGAGGCAAAGCAGATGTGGGTTTGATCCCTGGGTTGGGAATATCCTCTGGAGGAGGAAATACCCACTCCAGTATTCTTGCCTGGGAAATTCCATGGGCAGAGGAGCCTGGCAGGCTACAGTTCATGGTGTTGCAAAGAGCTGGATATGACTGAGCGACTGAGTATGCAAACAATTTTATAGACAAAAGATGGTGACTATTTTTGAAGAATCTAGACACAAGTGTGTCTATGCCCTCTATTTTAATTCTAAGTTGGAGACTGCAGATTCACATTTCTTTAGAATTCTTCTATTAAGTGTTTATAGTAAAGGAATGTCACCAGATTCTAGTCATAGGAAATGAATCCTGCCTCCAATTGGGACAGGGCAATGGCTCCTGTCTAAGAATGGGGAAGTTCTCCCCAGGGTAATTTTTTAAAAATTAAATTGTAGTCAAAAATAATTTGGATGTTAAGTGTACCAGAATGTGCCACCCTGAAATATGCTACTTTTGGCATATGTATAATTTGAACTAAAGGCCAAAGAGCACTAACAGTCAGGAAAAATTCCCAAGTCAGCAAAAGTTCTCCTGTTATAAAGGAATTTTTATTTATATCAAATGTTAAAGAATCTGCCTACAATGCAGGAGGCCTGGGTTCGATCTCTGGGTTGGGAAGATCCCTTAGAGAAGGGAATGGCAACCCACTTCAGTATTCTTGCCTGGAGAAGAGTCTGGTGGGCTACTGTCCATGGGGTAGAAAAGAGTTGGATATGACTGAGTGATTAACACTTTTACTTTTTAAAAACATATTTATAAGGAAACACACATTTGTCAAGATGTCTCCTCTTATGCCAAGAAGAGGAAGATTCTTAACAACTCAAATGTGGTGAAGACACTGATTTCAGTATGTATCATGGACCTTAATATACAGCTCTTGTTTTCCATACTTTCCCTGATCACTCTTGCATACTTATCTCCACTCCTAAGCAGGCCACACTCCTTTTCCTTTACTTACCCTAAAATGGTATATAAGCCCAAGTTCTACCTTCACTCATCAATGGGTACTCCCATATTTATATGTCCTGAGCATGTTAATAAACTTTTGTTTTTCTCCTGTTAGTCTGTCATTTGCCTAAATTACAGGGCCCCAACTGGAGAACCTAAGACAGGCAGAGGGAAAAATTTCCTCCCCCGCAGATGTCAATGTCTGATAGTAAGTAACCATCTGTGAAAGTCATGAGTTCATGTTTGATCACAGCATTCTGTAAACGAACCATAGAATTTTCTATTTCTCAATTCCCAAGAGGTCAAGTTAAGAATATAAAATTGGGCTTGTATGAAACTATATCCTCCCTCAACGACCTTGGATATGCCAGAACCTTGGAAAAATGTCACCATAGCACCCAGGCTGAGTGTTATATTATCTGGAAACTGGCCCTGGGCCTCTTCTTCTAAAAGTGATTGCAGTTAAAAATGAGGTCCTTTTTTCTGACAATAATCACATTCTTGTATGTGCTAATAAAAATAATTTCTTATACTTTGGTTGCACATCTCAGCAATTTTGTGCCCCCAAACTACATATAAAATAAAGGAGCTTAAGTTTGGGCGTGTGTGTGTGTGTATGTGTGAGCGTGCACGTGCAGGGAGAGTCAAAGACAAATATTCTATCATATGATGGGGGAAAAACGTGAGACATAAGCCATCATAATTTCTGATACAAACTATTAGATATAAAATAAGCTGTAAGGATAAACTGTACAACATAGGGAATATAGCCAATATTGTATAATAACTATTAATGAAGTATAACCTTTTAAAACAGTGACTCATTATATTGTATATATGTAACTTATATAACGTGCATGTGTACTAAGTCACTTCAGTTGTGTCCAACTCTTTGAAACCCTAGACTGTAGCCTGCCAGGTTCTTGTGTCCATGGGATTCTCCAGGCAAGAATACTGGAGTGGATTGCCATGCCCTCCTCCAGGGGATCTTCCTGACCCAGGGATCGAATCCGCATCTCTTAGGTCTTCAGCATTGGCAGGCAGGTTCTTTACTGCTAGCGCCATCTGGGAAGCCCAAACCTATGTAACACCATACAGCAGCTATATACGTCATAAAAAAATTCTCTTTTAAAGCACACCCTTAGTTTCTATGGTTCTCAAAGAAAAGCAATCTTGATGAAGACATAGATGGGAGAGTAAAAGACAGCTGGGAATCAGAGACTGAAACTTTAATTCAACTCTCCAATGAACAGGATTGAAAAGAATTTGGCTTTTAGTAGGCTCTCCATAATTATTCATTCCTGAATGGATGAATAATTGAATGAATGAACAAGTAAATGAATGAAGTTCCTGGGTGATGATGATGGTAATGTACAAGGATCTCAAACTTTCAGAGAGTGTGGCTGAGCTAGGCATCCAAATTAAGATCACATTTAAAAAATATGAATAATTACCAAAAATATCTAATGTTTTTGAGTTTTTGTTGTACACTAGGGTCTTTGCTAATCACCTTGCATCTATTAACTCAGGTAAAATGTCAATCAACTCTGTTTTACAGATGAGGAAACAGACACAGAGAAAATGCATTGCCCTCATCCAGCGGCACTGCCCTTGTAGGTGAGAGTGAAAGTCAGACAACAGTCTGACCACGACCCATATGAACAATCCAACAAGCGTCAGGCACATAAACTCGCTACTTGAAATTGCAGACAGGTGGTGTGGCACGCAATCCTTTGAAGCAGAATACACGAACACGAGAGAATGTTCTCCTTTTCATCTTTTGCCAGCTTCTTTTTAGCCTCAGGTCATGTAACTTGAGAAATTTCAAGAAGTCATTTGAGTTCACAGAATGAAGTACATTCGGTTCTGAAATAACTTTCACAAATAATTTTTCTTGCAAACATTTAATTCTGCAGTCTTCTGCTAAAAATATTATACATACACAGCTACAATTGTCCCTGGAAAATACTGAACCAAAGATCAGACTGAGACAAAGGGTAACTTAAAAAACGCAATCCTTCCTCTATCCATTATATTAATTTTAAAACTAGGTCTTATTTTCAGTTACATCGAAATGTCTGACACTGGGGCTTCATCAGAGTGATTCTAACAGTAATCCTAAGTCCTCATTTACTGCCCAATATCAGGTCACATCCACTGTTTCATTAAATCCTTACCCCAAGCTAGGGAGGGAGGTACTGCTATTGATTTCATTTTACAGATTCATAATAAAGATTTAAGAGGTTACAAAATCCCCCAAGGACAGGTAACAAACAAGAGAGACAGAACTAGGCTATAAATATAGGCTTCCATACTCCAAATTATCTTGCTTCTTAGAGACATTCCATTGAGAGGTTATTTTTCATGGAAAATATGACTGTGAATCAGAACATTAAGACTCAACTTTAATCTCTGATGATCATTCTCAAGTTTTTATTTCTGAGTTTCATTTCCATAACTCCAAGTTTGAACTTTCATTATTGCCCATTTTCCTTCAAACATATTTTCTTATCTCTTATGTTCCTCAAGAATATCTATTACCCAAATCAGAGATTAGGGAAAATGTGCATTTTTTTGGTGTCATTTCTATGGTTTTCATTTTCAGCAGACATGCTGAGTGCCTAAAAACAAGGTATTACTAGGAACTCTGGGTAGTCTAGAGTAAATTAAGCAAAGTCTACTTGGGAAGATAAAAGCACACTTGTCTGATGAAAAATGAAATTTACACTATAGAGTTACATATGATAAAACCCATTAACTGTCAGAAATGATATACCATGAAAATTCAGGCAACAGAAGATCACCAAGGGAGGGGATAAGAGAGGCTATATGGGGCAGGGCCGGGGGTGGGGTCTTTAATGAGCCCTTGAAGGATGAGAAAAATTCAGGAAATCTGAGCATGGCATCTAGGTAGCCAGAAAGAGGAAGCAAATCCTTGCAGATGTGAATAGGTAACGGATGACACTCAATATACATGGACTTAACTGTATGGTAGACACCCACTAAAACGGCACTGAGTAAAAAAATACATTCCTCAGCAATCAAATGATGCTTATTTAGACAATCATAGTAGTTGTTACTCTAGACATAATGGGGAAATTAAGAATACTGATATGCAGTCACCATCTCTGGAGATATACCAGCATTTTTTTTTTTTAAGTAGCCAGAATGAAGAACCACTAGAAATTATTATATCTTAGCCTTGGTGAATATAACTGAGTTAAGGTCAATTTCTTCCATGATGACTTCTCTTGATCAACACAGAAAAACTATCAATTATGACTAAAGGAAAGTGATTAGTGAGCTTCATAGTTTGAGATCTTTCTATTTGTACATCATCATGACCCAATGGGATCATTCAATCCTTTTTCTGTTCATTCATTTGATTATTCATGCATCCAGTTAACAGAATATTCTTTGTCCAGGAGAAATGTTTCAGGCCTTAGAGTGAGCAAGTCACCCACAAAATTCAGCGATTTTGGAGCTGAACTGGGGAGGAGGCAACACAAATGGGACAGCAGAGGTCTCAAGTGTCAAGAAGTTTTGGTGGAACTACTGAGACTAGGATGTCAAAAGGTCTTGTAAAGGTCAAACCAGACAGAGACCATCCTCTTCAGGAAAAACAAGAGAGGTCTGTATGGCTAGACGGTGTCTGGGGTGAGACAAGGGGCCCTCCATTTGCTTCCTCTCTACTAAGTTATTCTCAGAAAGGACAACACAGTTGACGGCAAGCCTACAGGAAGAGAGTAGGACGTAGGCATTCCATATTTAGGGTCCCAGAAAAATTCCTGTGCTTCTGTTTTATAAGTGTCTAGATAGAAAGTGAAAAAGTGAAACTCGCTCATACCCCATGGACTGTACTGTACAGTCCATGGAATTTTCCAGGCCAGAATACTGGAGTAGGTAGCCTTTCCCTTCTTCAGAGGATCTTCCCACCCCAGGGATCGAACCCAGGTCTCCCACATTGCGGGCGGATGCTTTACCAGCTGAGCCACAGGGGAAGCCCAAGAATACTGGACTGGGTAGCCTATCCCTTCTTCAGTGGATCTTCCTGACCCAGGAATCGAACCAGGGTCTCCTGCATTGCAGGCAGATTCTTTACCAACTGAGCTATCAGGGAAGCCCAAGACATGTTCAATGCTAAAGACAAGGTATTTGATGTTCATTTTCCTAGCAAATTCATGTCTGCAGCACTACAATATCTAATGCTGTCTGTAGTCAGGGCTCATATAGCTATTAAAAAAAATCACCTGTGCCCTTGTGCTGAATCTCCCAGGTGTCCTTGCCCTTGAACATGCAGTTGGGTTCAGCCAGTAGAGAAATCTGTGTGAGGTCAGAAGGCCTGAGGCAAGAGAACTGGGGATTTTCTGCTGTCCGTGACCCTTCCGCCTTGCTCACATGTGTAGAACTGAGACCCTCAGTCACTAGAACACCCCAACTCCAAAGCAGCACTACAATATCTAATGCTGTCTGTAGTCAGGGCTCATATAGCTATTAAAAAAAATCACCTGTGCCCTTGTGCTGAATCTCCCAGGTGTCCTTGCCCTTGAACATGCAGTTGGGTTCAGCCAGTAGAGAAATCTGTGTGAGGTCAGAAGGCCTGAGGCAAGAGAACTGGGGATTTTCTGCTGTCCGTGACCCTTCCGCCTTGCTCACATGTGTAGAACTGAGACCCTCAGTCACTAGAACACCCCAACTCCAAGTTTCCTGATCTCCTGGGGTCTGGAAACATCATTTCCCCCTACTGCTTCCACTGATGAGACATTGGCTGCCTGTCCACTCCTGGTGCAGTCCCTCAGCGCTGCCCACACCTTGGAAAAGAGTCCCTTCATATAAGTCTCTCCAGCATTCAAGCTGAATGTGCCGTCACCCTGATGAGAGCAGGGGAGCAGCAGGCACATCCTAAAAAGGGCCTTGGGGCCACGGTCAGCAGTTCCTGTTTTCTCAGTAAGTTCAGGGGCACATCACTGAATAGTAACTGTCAGGACTGGATCTTTGTTTTATAAGGTCTCATTCTTTCCTGGCACACCTACAGTATTCAAAGACGAAGTACAACACAAATTCTCAACTGGTCACCCAGCTACTGGGTAAGTTTCTTAAAATCTTTTCCTTTTTTAAATTATTAAAATAAAATTCATACCATACAATTAACTATGAAAGTATTAATATAAATCAGTGACATTCACAATGATTTGCAAACCATCAGCTCCTTCCATTCTCAAACATTTCCATCATCCTCCAAAGTCAGTTGGTTTTTAGAGACACAATTCTGGAAGTTTTCAGCAGAGAAAGGGCTAAAATGAGGTAAGGAGGACCAGATCAGGGAGAAGGCTACTCCAGATTTTCAGGGAAGACACAGTCTGGTCAGTAGAGATGCAGATGGTCCTGTCAGACATATGATATCTGGCCTGGGTGGAGGTGCTGAGGAGCCAGAGATGTTTCGGCCTCGTACAACAGAGGTGCGAAGGACTGGGGGAGAAAGAAATATGGAGGGAAAGCGTGACTGTAGGCTTGGACATGTTATCTTGGAGATGCCAATTAGACACTTTGGAGATGTCAAGAAGCAACTGAAGACAGGAGTCTGGAGCTCAGAACTCAGGAGATAAACTTAGAGTCCTCTGCAGTGAGATGGGGTTTAAACCTACAAGATTGGGTAAAGTCACAGAAATAGAGTTCAAGGCAAGAACCGAAAGCCCATGGCTGGCTGGTCCTAAGCACTCTGAGGTTTAGAGTCTGGTGGTGAAAGCATTTCGGCATCAAGAAGAAAAGCACCGGAGAAAAACTTGCTGCACAGACTCCAGGTGTCTGAAATGACACCTTCTTCTGTTAGTTACTGAGTTTGTTTGCTTGTTTATTTTGTTTTTTAATCCACAGGTAATCTACAAGATCAATTTTTCCTTTTATTATGCACATTCAAGCAAAACTGAGCCACAGTTCTCACTAAAAGCATCTGTTTTAGGCCCATCAGTGGGTTGATTGAGGACAAATGAAAACGAGTTATCCAGCTGATCATCCCAGCATGTACTCAGTGACTATAAGCAGAACAAATGACATGAGAGGATAAAATCACTTATTTTACGTATTTCACGAATCAAAGCAATAACAACAAAGCCAGCACATGGCAAAGCAAGCATAATGGCAAAGCCTCTCTTATGACTGGAGTGTAAAATGTAATGGGGTTTTCAGAAAACAACTTAGGAAAAGTGACAATCTCGCTTATTTAAATGCTATGTGACATTCAGCATCACTCCTTCAGGTAAAATTACAAAATTGATAAAATGACTTTTAGAGACACTGTTGAATATGCTAAACAAACACAATGCATTTATCTGTTGACTGACCTTTAGGTTACTGAAAAAACCACCATTTCCTGAGAACTGAAGGCAGCTTTTACTGAGTTATTAGGCCTCAACTTTGGAGTTTCTACACTTTTTCTATTTCACATCAAATTTTAGAATGCATCTGTTTGCTGACATTAGTATTTTCTCTGTATGGATACATGGAGTATAAAATGAATTCTTTTACAGTATAGTCAATATTTATCAGATTTTAAGTTACCGCAACACACATGTGTTGCTATATATTTTAAAGTTTCCTAATATAATAATAGTTATTTTTAGGATTATAAAATTGACACGGGATAAGCTCAAAATCATGTCTATTAAAAATGATGATGACAAAGAGGAAAAAAGGAAAATAAACCTACCTAGAGATATTCAGATGTGAGGGAACAATTTTGGGACATTTCTCCATGCTTATCATGCACTCCTGTGTGTCATTTTATAGAAACAGAACCACAGCAAAGCCCACTAAATGTGTTTTTTGTATTCAACATATGTCATGGATATATAACAGAGATAAACAGAAACCTAGACACATCTTAATTTTTAATGCCTAGTAGTGTTACTATGGAAAATTCTGAGAGAGATGGGAATACCAGACCACCTGACCTGCCTCTTGAGAAACCTGTACGCAGCTCAGGAAGCAACAGTTAGAACTGGACATGGAACAACAGACTGGTTCCAAATAGGAAAAGGAGTACATCAAGGCTGTATATTGTCTCCCTGCTTATTTAACTTATATGCAGAGTACATCATGAGAAACGCTAGGCTGGAAGAAGCACAAGCTGGAATCAAGACTGCTGGGAGAAATATCAATAACCTCAGATATGCAGATGACATCACCCTTATGGCAGAAAGTGAAGAGGAACTAA
>SJYC01036339.1:0-29316 GCA_006408675.1 Madoqua kirkii | reverse complement strand
GTACATCATGAGAAATGCTGGGCTGGAAGAAGCACAAGTTGGAATCAAGATTGCTGGGAGAAATATCAATAACCTCAGATATGCAGATGACACCACCCTTATGGCAGAAAGTGAAGAGGAACTAAAAAGCCTCTTGATGAAAGTGAAAGTGAAGAGTGAAAAAGTTGGCTTAAAGCTCAACATTCAGAAAATGCAGATCATGGCATCTGATCCCATCACTTTATGGGAAATAGATGGGGAACAATGGAAACAGTGTCAGAATTTATTTTGGGGGGCTCCCAAATCACTGCAGATGGTGACTGCAGCCATGAAATTAGAAGACGCTTACTCTTTGGAAGAAAAGTTATGACCAACCTAGATAGCATATTCAAAAGCAGAGACATTACTTTGCCAACAAAAGTCCGTCTAGGCAAGGCTATGGTTTTTCCAGTGTTCATGTATGAATGTGAGAGTTGGACTGTGAAGAAGGCTGAGTGCCAAAGAATTGATGCTTTTGAACTGTGGTGTTGGAGAAGACTCTTGAGAGTCTCTTGGACTGCCAGGAGATCCAACCAGCCCATCCTAAAGTAGACGAGTCTTGGGTATTCACTGGAAAGACTGATGCTGAAGCTGAAACTCCAATACTTTGGCCACCTCATGTGAAGAGCTGACTCATTGGAAAAGACTCTGATGCAGGGAGGGATTGGGGGCAGGAGGAGAAGGGGACGATCGAGGATGAGATGGCTGGATGGCTTCACTGACTCGACACACATTACTTTGTGTGAACTCCGGGAGATGGTGATGGACAGGAAGGCCTGTAGTGCTGTGATTCATGGGATCCGAAAGAGTCGGACACAACTGAGCAACTGAACTGAGCTGAACTTATATCATAGTTTCCCATATGAGAAATAAGCACATAAAAACACTTAAAGGATTTATCTAAGCTCTGAAACAGTCAAGTTTAAAAGGTAGTTGTTAACTAGAACAACAACAACAAAAATCTCAAAGTTTGTATGGAGACACAAAAGTTCCCAAATAGACAAAGCAATCTTGTGAAAGAAAAACGGAGATGGAGGAATCAGGCCCCCTGACTTCAGACTGCACTGCATAGCTGCAGTTATCAAAACAGTATGGTACTGGCACAAAAATACAAATCTAAATCAATGCAACAGAATAGAAAATGCAGAAATAAGTCCATGCACCTAAGGACAATTAATATGGCAAAGGAGGCAAGTCTATATACAATGTTATAGACAGTCTCTCCCTGGAGAAGTAACGGCAGCCCATTTCAGTATTCTTACCTGGAGATTCCCAGGAGAGAGGAACCTGGAGGGCTACATTCCATAGGGTAGCACAGAGTTGGACATCACTGAACCAACTAAACAGCAGCAAAGACAGTCTCTTCTACAAGTGGTGCTGGGGAAACTGGACAGCTACATGTAAAAAAATTAAATTAGATCATTCTTTAACTCCATACACAAAAATAAGCTCAAAATGGATTAAAGACCTAAATGTGAGAGCAAGCACTATTAGAATCTTACAGGAAAACATAGGCAAAACACTCTCTGACATAACCCATACCTTTCTTGATCCATCTCCCAGAATAATGGAAATAAAAATAATACAAACAAATATACCTACTTAAAAGCTTTTGCACAGTGAAGGAAACAATAAACAAATGAAAAGACATTATATAGATTAGGAGAAAATATTTGCAAATAATGTGATCAGTAAAGATTAATCTCCAAAATTTACAAATAGCCCATGATGCTTAACAGCATCAAAATAAAACACCCACTCAAAAAATGGGCAGGAGACCTAAACAGACATTTCTCCAGAGAAGACATAAGATGGCCAACAGGAACATGAAAAGATATTGAATATCACTAATTATTAGAGAAATATAAATCAAAACTGCAATGAGATATAACCTCACACCAGCCAGAATGACTATAATCAAAAAATCTACAAACAATAAATACTGAGAAGGATATGGAGAGAAGGGAACCCTCTCACCCTGTTGGTAGGAATGTAAATTGGTACAGCCACTATGGAGAATAGCATGGAAATTCCTTTAAAAACTGAAAATAGATTAACAAAAGACCATGCAACCCCACTCTTGGGCATAAATCCAGAGGAAAACAGGATCCAAAAGGATACATACACCCCAATATATTACACTGTAGCATTTTACAATTGTCAAGACATGGAAGCAACCTAAAATCCCATCAATAGAGAAATGGACAAAGAAGATGTGATACATACATACAATGGAATATTACTCAGCCATAAAAAAAGAACGAGATAATGCTATTTGTAGCAAAATGGATAGATCTAGAGAATGTTATACTGAGTGAAGTCAGAGAAGGAGAACTATCATATGACATACCTTGCATGTGGAATCTAGAAAGAAATGATACAAATTAAATTACTTGTAAAACAGCAATAGAATCACGGACTTTAAGAATGAGCTTATGGTTTCTAGGGAGAATGGAGGGAAGGGAGTTTGGGATAGCCATGAACACACTGCTATACTTATATAATCAACAAGAACCTGCTATCTAGCACATGTAACTCTGTTAAATGTTATGTGGCATCTTGGATTGAAGATAGGTTTGGGGAAGAATGAATATATGTATGTATATGGCTGAATCCTTTCACTGTTCACCTGAAACTATCACAACATTGATAATTGGCTCTAACCAACACAAAATAAAAGATTGTTTTTTAAGGGAGCTATTAAAGAGAACAAGTTATTTTAACAACAAAAGCCCTGAAGGTGGGCAGAATCAGATTAATTCCTTGGCTAACAAGCCACCATCTTTCCATATCCATCATGCTTTGTTTCCTACTTAGATTTAGCAGGTGTATAGGAGTGAATCACAGCAAACTCAAAGATGTACAATATTACTTTTTAAAATTAATTTTTATTGGAATATAGTTGCTTTTACAATACTGTGCTAAGTCACTTCAGTAGTGTCCAAATCTTAATGGCCCTATGGGTGGTAGCCCGCCAGCCTCTTCTCTCCATGGGATTCTCCAGGCAAGAATACTGGAGTGGGTTGCCATGCTCTTCTCCAGGAATCTTTCCAATCCAGGAATTGAACCTGTTTCTCATGTTTCCTGCATTTAGCAAATGAGTTCTTTACCACTAGTGCCACCTGTTTTTTATAACTTGATTTCCAACTATGAGTTCACATTCTTCAAATCTGACAATAAAAATGAAAACTCAACTTTTACTAAATTTAAACTTACTTGTTTCTTTGATTTTACCACCATTATGGTATCTTTTGCAATTTCAGCTCTTTAGAGATGGAAATAGATTACTGACCTCCATTTTTATTTTTATTGTTATCAGTTTATCTTTCTAATATGTTTGTTTTACAATGTTCCTGTCCCATGCTTCAGACACAGAATCTTTACCTTGCAATTCTGCATATGGTCTTGCATATTCAGCATAGGTTCTTGCTGCCTCTGAGGAGCTATTTTGTAGCCTATTTTCTTTCTTGTTATCTACCACACTTCTCTTTCTCTCAACTTGAGGAAAACTATTAATTATATGGCGAAATTGCTTTTTCCAAAACCACAATACTTATTTTTGAATATGTGCAAATTCCTATGAAGTCAAACACCAGAAAAGACATGTGTACTACTTCTATTTTCTCTGTTCAATGCATCACAAACTTGTTAGAAGCTAATAAGTATAGAGTCAGCATTTCTATTGGTGACTTGTAAGTACCAAGAGAAAAAGAAAAATAGCAAAATATTATCCAGCCACATATATTAGTAGGTATCTTGTTCAGAATATCACAGACAACTTGGCAAAAATACTTGAAATATTTAAAAATAAATGGAAATCAAAATAAAATACCTAGCATATATTGCCAACTCCATTGCCCTTTTTCTGGATACTGTTTTTCAGCTGCTCTTTGTGCTAGAATGGGCTCTAATTAATGGTTTCTACAATTTTCTTTAATGTTACATGTTGTTTGTTGTTCATGTTACGTGTAGTTGATCTGTGTTTTTTTGTTTAAAAAAATTATAATATACATATATATATGTATATATATATACATACCAGTATTCTCCAAGCTAGTCTTCACCAGTATGTGAACCAAGAACTTCCAGATGTTACAGTTGGATTTAAAAAAGGCAGAGGAACCAGAGATCAAATTGCCAACATCTGTTGGATCATAGAAAAAACTAGAGAATTTCAGAAAAGCATCTACTTCTGCTTCATTGACTACACTAAAGCCTTTGACTGTGTGAATCACAACAAACTGTGGAAAATTCTCCAAGAGATGGGAATATCAGAACACCTTTTCTACCTCCTGCAAAATTTGTATCCAGATAAGAAGCAACGACTAAAACCAGACATGAAACAATGGACTGGTTCAAAATTGGGAAAGGAGTACATCAAGGCTGTTTCTTGTCACCTTGCTTATTTAACTTATACGCAGAGTAAATCATGTGAAATGTTAGGCTAGATCAATCACAAGCTGGAGTCAAGGTTGCTGGGAGAAATACCATTAACCTCAGATATGCAGATGACACCACCTTATGGCAGAAAGAGCAGAGGTACTAAAGAACCTCTTGGTGAAGGTAAAAGAGGAGAGTGGAAAAAGCTGACTTAAAACTCAACATTCAAAAACTAAGATCATGGCATCCAGTCCCATCAGTTTATGGAAAATAGATGGGGAACAATGGAAACTGTGACAGACTTTATTTTACTGGGCTCCAAAATCACTACAGACAGTGGCTACAGCCATGAAATGAAATGACGTTTGCTCCTTGGAAGAAAAGCTATGACCAACCTAGACAGCATATTAAAAAGCAGAGACATTGCTTTGCCAGCAAAGGTCCATCTAGTCAAAGCTATGGTTTTCCCAGTACTCATGTGTGGATGTGAGAGTTGGACCATAAAGAAGGATGAGTGCTAAAGAACTGATGCTTTTGAACTGTGGTTGGAGAAGACTCTTGAGAGTCCCTTGGACTGCGAGATCAACCTGTCAATCATAAAGGAAATCAATCCTGAATATTTATTGGAAGGACTGATGGTGAAGCTAAAGCGCCAATATTTTGGTCACCTGATGCAAAGAGCCAACACATTGGAAAAGACAGTGATGCTGGGAAACATTGAAGGCAGGAAGAGAAGTGGATGACAGAGGTCAAGATGGTTGGATGGCATCACTGACTCCGTGGACATGAGTTTGAGTAGACCAGGAGATGTTGAAGGACAGGGAAGCCTGGCATGCTGCAGTCCATGAGGTCACAAAGAGTCAGACATGACTGAGTGACTGAACAATAACAATATATTTAAAAAGTCAAGAAATTGCAAAAGTTTTATATATATATATAAAAAGTTTTATATATATATATATATATATATATAATTAGAAGAAAAGTTATGATCAACCTAGATAGCATAATCAAAAGCAGAGACATTCATTTGCCAACAAAGGTCCATCTAGTCCAGGCTATGGTTTTTCCAGTAGTCATGTATGGATGTAAGAGTTGGACTGTGAAGAAGGCTCAGTGCGGAAGAATTGATGCTTTTGAACTGTGGTTTTGCAGAAGACTCTTGAGAGTCCCTTGGACTGCAAGGAGATCCAACCAGTGCATTCTGAAGGAGATCAGCCCTGGGATTTCTTTGGAAAGACTGATGCTAAAGCTGAAACTCCAGTACTCTGGCCACCTCATGCGAAGAGTTGACTCACTGGAAAAGACTCTGATGCTGGGAGGGATTGGGGGCAGGAGAAGAAGGGGACGAACGAGGATGAGATGGCTGGATGGCATCACTGACTCGATGGATGTGAGTCTGAGTGAACTCTGGAAGTTGGTGATAGACAGGGAGGCCTGGCGTGCTGCGATTCATGGGGTTGCAAAGAGTCGGACACGACTGAGCGACTGAACTGAACTGAATTTTCTATTTAATGGACTGTTTTTTTCTTTTTCCATCCAATTGTATACAGATGGACATTTAGAATACCTCTATTTTTGTGGCTGACATTGGTGCCTACTATGTGCCAGAGAATATTTTCAATCCTTTTCACATATTAACTTACCTTCTCTGAAGATTTTTCTTAGTAGCTCCTCAGTATAATTCCTAAAATTTGAATTGCTAGGTAAAGGGTCTTTACATTTTTTGTGGTGGGGGGTGGCATGCAACAGGTGGGATCTTAGTTCCTCAACCAGGAATCGAACCTATGCCCCGTGCAGTGGGCATGGAGAGTCTTCACCACTGGACCACTGGGGAAGATTGCAATGGTCTTTGCACTCTAAATATGGAGGCATATTGACAAAATTCTCTCTAGAAAGATGGCAGTCAAGACACATTAACCAGAAGTTCCTGTTTTGCTGGTCTTAGCCAATGCTGAATGCCAGCAATCATCTTTACATTTGGAGATCCAATACAAAACACATATTCCTTTAAAATAAACCATGGGAATTCTGATAGCTTACACTGAATGGTGTTGTACTTGTGGTCTCTGAAGAAAAAACATTTCACTTTGGGACCAAAGATGTGGCTTCAGTCACTCAGAGTTTCATGTGACAAAAGATTTATTACAGTGAAAATGGGATAGAGAAAGCTTCTCACACAGATATCAGAAGCGGGCAGGGAGGGCCCCAGTCACTGGTTTGGGTGGGGCTTTACACACTTTTTCAGTTGGTTACTAACAACAGAAAGGTCTTACCAGACCCACTCTCACAACATTCATCTTAAGATAACAAGATTAGTCAGAGGTACTTCTTAAGTCCTCCAGCAAGATATATTGTTGTTAGATAATCATTATTACAGACCTTAAGAATACACAGAAGAACTACACAACAAAGATCTTCATGACTCAGATAACCACAATGGTGTGGTCACTCACCTAGAGCCAGACATCCTGGAATGCAAAATCAAGGGGACCTTAGGAAGCATCACTATGAACAAAGCTAGTGGAGCTGATGGAATTCCACTTGAGCTATTTCAAATCCTAAAAGATGATCCTGTGAAAGTGTTGCACTCAATATGACAGTAAATTTCGAAAACTCAACAGTGGCCACAGGACTGGAAAAGGTCCATTTTCATTCCAGTCTCAAAGAAAAGCAATGCAAAAGAATGTTCCAATTACTGCACAATTGCACTCATCTCACACGCTAGCAAAGTAATGCTCGAAATTCTCCAAGCCAAGCCAGGCTTCAGCGGCACATGAACCATGAACTTCCAGATGTTCAAGCTAGATTCAGAAAAGGCAGCGGAACCAGAGATCAAATTGCCAACATATTCTGGATCATCAAAAAGCAAGAGAGTTTCAGAAAAACATCTACTTCTGCTTTATTGACTACACAAAACATTTGACTGTGTGGAACACAAAAAACTGTGGAAAATTCTTAAAGAGATGGGAATATCAGACCACATGACCTGCCTCCTGAGAAATCTGTATGCAGGTCAAGAAGTAACAGTTGGAACTGGACATGAAATAACAGACTGGTTCTAAATTGGGAAAGGAGTATATCAAGGCTGCATACTGTCACCCAGCTTATTTAACTTATATACAGAGTACATCATAAGAAATGCCAGGCTGGATGAAGCACAAGCTGGAATCAAGATTACCAAGAAAAATATCAATAACCTCAGATATGCAGATGACATCACCTTTATGGCAAAAAGTGAAGAAGAACTAAAGAGCCTCTTGATGAAAGTGAAAGAGGAGGTGAAAAACTTGGTTTAAAATTCAACATTCAGAAAAGTAAGATCATGGCATCTGGTCCCACTACTTCATGGCAAATAGATGAGGAAACAATGGAAACAGTGACAGACTTTGGTTTTGGTGGGGGGGACAGGGTGGGGTCCAAAATCACTACAGATGGTGACTGCAGCCATGAAATTAAAAGACGCTTGCTCCTTGGAAGAAAACTTATAACCAACTGCTGCTGCTGCTAAGTCGCTTCAGTTGTTTCCAACTCTGTGCAACCCCATAGACAGGAGCCCACCAGGCTCCCCTGTCCCTGGGATTCTCCAGGCAAGAACACTGGAGTGGCTTGCCATTTCCTTCTCCAATGCATAAAAATGAAAAGTGAAAGTGAAGTTGCTCAGTTGTGTCCGACTCAACTTTGAGACCCCATGGACTGCAGCCTACTAGGCTCCTCTATCCATGGAATTTTCCAGGTAAGATTACTGGAGTGGGGTGCCATTGCCTTCTCCATAACCAACTAGACAGCATATTAAAAAGCAGAGACATTACTTTGGCAAATCCAGTCAAAGCTATGGTTTTTCCAGTAGTTATGTATGGATGTGAGAGTTGGAATATAAAGAAAGCTGAGCACCAAAGAATTGATGCTTTTGAACTGTGGTGTTGGAGAAGACTCTCAAGAGTCCCTTGGACTATAGGGAGGTCAAACCAGTCTATCTAAAGGAAATCAGTCCTGGATATTCATTGACAGGACTGATGTTGAAGCTGAAACTCCAATACTTTGGCCACCTGATGCGAAGAATTGACTCATTTGAAAAGACCCTGATGCTGGCAAAGACTAAAGGTGGGAGGAGAAGGGGACCACAGAGGATGAGATGGTTGGATGGCATCACCGACTCAATGGACATGAGTTTGAGCAAGCTCTGGAAGATCGTAAAGGACTGGGAAGCCTGACATACTGCAGTCCATGGGGTCACAAAGAGCCAGACATGACTCAGTGACTGAACTGAACTGACAGAGCTTAAGGTAAAACACACTGTTGATCAAGATTAGTTGTTTTGTTGTGTAATCATTCAGTTCAGTCACTCAGTCGTGTCTGACTCCTTGCGACCCCATGAATCACAGCACTCTAGGATTCCCTGTCCACCACCAATGCCCAGAGTTCACTCAAACTCATGTCCATTGAGTTGGTGATGCCATCCAGCCATCTCATCCTCTGTCGTCCCCTTCTCCTGCCCACAATTCCTCCCAGCATCAGGGTCTTTTCCAGTGAGTCTTTTCCTCTTTGCATGAGGTGGCCAAAGTATTGGAGTTTCAGCTGCAGCATCATTCTTTCCAATGAATACCCAGGACTGATCTCCTTTAGGATGGACTGGTTGGATCTCCTTGTAGTCCAAAGGACTCTCAAGAGTCTTCTCCAACACCACAGTTCAAAAGCATCAATCTTCGACGCTCAGCTTTCTTCACAGTCCAAGTCTCATGTCCATACATGACCACTGGAAAAACCGTAGCCTTGACTGGCTGGACCTTTGTTGGCAAGTAATGTCTCTGCTTTTGAATATGCTATCTAGGTTGGTCATAACTTTTCTTCCAAGGAGTAAGCGTCTTTTAATTTCATGGCTGCAGTCACCAGCTGCAGTGATGTTGGAGCCCCAAAAAATAAAGTCTGACACTGTTTCCACTGTTCCCCATCTATTTCCCATGAAGTGATGGGACCGGATGCCATGATCTTAGTTTTCTGAATGTTGAGCTCTAAGCCAACTTTTTCACTCTCCTCTTTTACTTTCATCAAGAGGCTTTTTAGTTCCTCTTCACTTTCTGCCATAAGGGTGATGTCATCTGCATATCTGAGGTTATTGATATTTCTCCCAGCAGTCTCGATTCCAGCTTGTGCTTCTTCCAGCCCAGCGTTTCTCATAATGTACTCTGCATAGAAGTTAAATAAGCAGGGAGACAATATACAGCTTTGACGTACTCCTTTTCCTATTTGGAACCAGTCTGTTATTCCATGTCCAGTTCTAACTGTTGCTTCCTGACCTGCATACAGGTTTCTCAAGATGCAGGTCAGGTGGTCTGGTATTCCCATCTCTTTCAGAATTTTCCACCGTTTACTAATGTGTAATTATTATAATGTGTTATTATTAAATTGTAATCATTAGCTGGGCTTAAAGAAAGTTAGTCTTAGAAGAAATAGACTCTTGTCTTAACAATTCAAAGCTTAACAGAAAAACTCTTATGTAACTAAGAGGAAGGAATATAGGAAAAAAAAAAAAGGTTTGTCCTTTTCTCCTTCTCAAGGGCCCCAGACTCCTTATCAACCTACCTAAAAATTAACCTTCTCAATCCCTTTTAATTAAATCCGAGCATATAAGCTTTGCATGCTGTTTTCTGAAATGCCAGTTCATATTTTTTGTTACTGTATTTTCCAGTTGTGTCATGCATGGGAATAAACACATAAATAAAACTACTAAAAGTTGCAAAGTTGTGAAGATCCTGAAGAATTTAGAAGGTATCAGAAGCAGTATTGATGCCCACAATCACTATTTTTGTTATTTGTAACCCTTATCTTTTGTGACCCTTAATCTACTGATACATTTCACTTTTAACGGCATCTTTTCATTCATTTGTTTTCTGTGAGTAACACTTCTTTTTGAAATCCGGGTGACATTTGCCTTTGCAGTTTCCCCTGACATGATTTTTCTAACTCGTGTTCTGCTAGGAGCAAGCTGAGACAGTTATCAACAGAATCTGGGAACCTACAGCCAAAGGTCACATCCAAGGTTGACCTTGACGCTCACATCTTCACACTGCTTCAATTGCAAACTCTTTTTTAAACGTTTTATTTTGTAGTGGGGTGTAGCCAATTAACAGTGTTACGATAGTTTCAGGTGAACAGCAAAGGGACTCAGCCATATATATACATGTAACCATTCTCCCCTAAACTCCCTTCCCATCCAGGTGGCCACATAACATTCAGTAGCAAACTCTTCTCTGCTGCCAGAGTCTAAGGCCATATAGCTCTAATGATGCACATTAGTAAGTATATCCCTGTTGTATTGTATCTGTAGGTTGAGGGTGGTAACATTAGCATGGTTGCAGAGCAGGATGAACTAACCCCAAGGAATGAGCTCCTACTTATCTATCTGGTAATTTCTACTCCTCTCTCCACACCATGCTACTCTGAGAAGTCCAGTTTCTCTACTCCAACTTGCAATAAAAGGAACTCGGGACCCAGGATCATCCTAATTGGATTCTACTGCTATGATTCTGATTCATTATTTCCAGCTTAAAATACCACATCATTTCTCTCTTGGAATATCACAATAACCTAACTGTTCTCACTACCTCTGTTTATCCCTAACCAGGTTCTTTGCTCCAATCCATCATGTTATCACTGTCAGACTCATGTTCTTACCCAGCAGTGGGGATTTATGTCACTGCTCTACTCAACAACCGTTTGTTTGTCTTCATGCCCAACAGATTTAAGAGAAGACTGATATAAAAGGGAGCAAATGACATAAGAGCAAGGTGGTAGGTTTTGCTGATATACTTCTCACAATGGTTTCTTACATAAACTCTTAATAAGCGTTAAGGATGATAACATTAAAATATAAGCTCTTTCCTGGGGTCTGAAATAATAGGGTCCAAGTACACAGTCCTGTAACTGAATGTCATAGACAGATAGAGTTTATAACACCTGCAAACTTGAGTGAGTATTATATCTCTTAGTTGCTGCTGCTGCTGCTAAGTCACTTCAGTCATGTCCGACTCTGTGCGAGCCCACAGACGGCAGCCCACTGGGCTCTGCCATCCCTGGGATTCTCCAGGCAAGAACACTGCAGTGGGTTGCCGTTTCCTTCTCCAATGCATGAAAGTGAAAAGTGAAAGTGAAGTTGTGTCTGACTCAGCGACCCCATGGGCTGCAGCCTATCAGGCTCCTCAGTCCACGGGAGTTTCCAGGCAAGAGTACTGGAGTGGGATGCCATTGCCTTCTCCGGATCGCTTAGTTAACCTCAACAAATTCTTAAATACTTAGATTTTCAGCATAGAATAAAATAAGAACTTAGAGCTCTCAGAAAAATAGGCTGAAGAGATTGTGTGCCTTAGGAGAAAATCCTGTGCTTTTGTTTCTCGGTGTCTAGAGAAGAAAACTGAGTGTTCAGTTACAAACCTCAAGGCACTGGCTTTTCAGTTTCCTATCAACTCTGTCTACAGTAGGGTGATACCTAACATGCTATCTGTGAGTCAGGATTCACACTGTTATTAAAAACTACAAACAGCAAGCAGATTCTTGTCTACTCAAGGATCAAAGGCCCTACTTAGACTCTAGAGTTTTTAAGAGGAAAAAATGATCAAAATATATATATAACATACATGCACTGCAGATGATTAGGAACAACTTTTACCCATCATCTCCTATACACTGAAAAAATATTTATGAGAAGTAAGACACTGAGGGTATCATTTCTTTGGGTCTTGCTCAGAGTGATTAGATGCATAGTGTCATTAAACTACATGGAATGAACCATTAGAGAGAGATGCTTGTATCATTCATTTAAATTCTGAAAAATCTCTCGCAGAAACAGATGTGATCTTTGACACTGAGCTGCTCCTTGTGGCAATATCCAGGCAGCATTGTCAATTATTTTCCCAAGTGAATTATGCTTTGTGATAATAAAGTTATATAATTCAATGGAAAATATCCTCAATATTATTACAGGAAAACATGCATCGATTAATCTAAACGGTATGTTAAGTTGTTTATATCAGTATATAAGGTAACACATTGAATCCAGGTAGCTATTGGTATGGTGGTGGTGGTGGTCAAAGTGAGGGCATAGAATGGGAGATGATGATGGAGGCGGAAGTGAGGCTGGTGGAGTGGTGATGGGGGTGGGTGCGGCATGGAAAGTAATGAGGCAGAAAAGAGCTGAAAAAGACGAAAAGTTGGCCTTTTAAAAACTCAAGCTGACTTTACACTGTCTGAAGTAGCAATGAGATCTCTCTCTGCCCATTCTGACCCTTGCAGTGTTCTGGTATTCTCTGCAGAAGGGTTAATATATTTCCACCCAGCAGGCTCTGCCTCTGAAATCAGAGAGAGACGAGCAGTCAGGGAACAGGAGCAAGGCCAACACGGCTCTAATCCTCTCTCTTAACAACTAAAAGGAGAAGAGAAGAGCGGTCATTACCTGTGGAGGATGCTTGAGAGGAGATGCCCAGCTTAATTAACAAGGATAAAACTAGAACAGAGTTTCCAAACAAATTAAAGCAGGAGGGCTTTCTTGAGCTCCACCATGTGCTGGGTTGAGCATCATGGACACACAGATGACTTCTGCCCCTGCCCTCAAGGAGCTTGTGGGGTTAATGTTCAGAATAGAAGAGAATATGAAATGTCTGCTATGCCACAGAAATGGGAAATCCTGTTGTATCAACACTGGCTGGGGGAAGAATGATTGATAATGTCTCAATCGATAATGGAAGATGGTACCAACAAAATGAGGTGCAGGGCGAATAAGGAAGCCTGGCATCGCTGAGAGGACAGAAGTCAACAGAGCCTTGTCGAATTTTATGATTTTTACAAGTGCACTTAAAGTTAGAAACTTATAGCATATAAATTTTGTCATTAAAATTAATTAGACTCAGAAGAATCATGACATTTAATCACTTCAACCTAGAAAAGAATATAATAATTTTTATCAAGTTAGTGTACAAGGAAGACAAATATATTATGAATCCTCTATTTAAATTTAGCTGTTCAAAAGACATGTTTTTTTTTTAAAAAAAGACCTATGTTTTAGTGTTCTTTTTCAGACTACATAAGAACTATATTTCACAGCTCGAATGTTTTTACTTAAAATTACCCCAAAGAGATAACTCATATATTTTACAATTATTTATTAATTATGGAGTTGGTTGGTATGCTCAATAATAAGCAATTTTTCATATTTTGATTAATTTTTCTCCAATTCAGATGGCTACACTTTCCTCAATAGAAACATTTCAAGATAAATCACATGGACATTTATTTTAAACATAAATGTGGAGCACTCCATTATATTTTCTAAAACAAGGCTACAATTTAAGTTATAGACTATGCCTTTAAGTACATATATTTATAGACACATAACATTGATACTCTATAATACCTACAATTCTTCACACGAAGGGATGTTCTGTTATAGGAGATGTGGTTATATCAGTTCATATTCTGACCTTCACTCTTAAAACTTAGAAAGTTTGAGGTCTGAAAGCATTTCATCTTATTTGTACCCTCCAATTAAAGCTGTAGATAATCTGAGAATAGATAAGCCTGGATGATATCTAATTTTATATATACATGTGATTGGCTTGGAGAAAGCATGTATTGGAATTCTGAACTGATTTTATTGAAATAAGAAGGAACTTTTGCTTTGGGATATATGAAATTAGCTTTTCAATGGTCCCTTCTCATCCCAACATGAGGATAATAATGACACAGTTTTCACCTGCTGGGTATAATGAACTAAGGACTCTGCTTTTTGACAGGGAACTAAGTTACAACCCTGAGCTTCATGGAAGGAAGGCTGGGCCCAGAGCACTCACTTTGTAACTAGCAAAGGAAGTAGGATAATGGGGGCTTAAATTGTAAGATACTTATTTGGAAGGCACTGTGTTAGTCCCTCAGTCATGTCTGACTCTTTGCGACCCCATGGACTATAGCTCACCAGGCTCCTCTGTCCATGGGGATTCTTCAGGCAAGAATACTGGAGTGAGTTGCCATTCCTTTCTCCAGGGGATCTCCCCAACCCAGGAATTGAACCTGGGTGTCCAGTATTGCCGGCAGATTCTTTACCGTCTGAGCTACCAGGGAAGCTGAAGTCTAGGTTAATATTTAAAGCATTGGAAGCAAAAAAGAAAACAAGACAATTGTGGCTGGTTGAGAGGTGCATTTTAAAAATTTTAGGCACTGAATCATATAAATGATGCTCATAGTTCTAGCATCTCTGCCTCATGGTGCCTGCAGAGCAGGGGGCTAATCTACTGATGTCCCGGATCCCTAAGCCAGGTAACACCCACCGCTTCTCAATCTCCGCCCAAGAGCTCAGCTGGAAAAGACTTTCACAGTCCTGCTATTCCATAGCAAACATGGCAAGGCAGGCTGATTCCTCAGAGAACCAAACTGAAATCTGCACACTTGTTACGCTGTAAGCTGGCCACTGTCACAAAGGAGTCACATGTGGCTGGGTGCGGGCAAGAATCTCAGCTGGCGCTCTCATTTACTGCTGAGTTCGGCCAAGACTGGGCACTCCCGGCAGCTTGGAGACGTGGGGCTGGCAGAACCTGTGAGTATATAGGCCCAGGAGGTTCGGGGGAAAACTCAAGCTCTGTGCACCGCGGGGACGTGGGTGTCTCCGAGGAGGTCAGTCAGGCTAGGCAGTAACTGACAAGTAGGGCAGGAAAGCCTCTGAGAAGAGAGGTGACTTGAGTGGGAACCAGCCACCAGGTACCATGAGCAGGAGGCAGTGATGGAGAGCAGGGACTCGGCAACCAGAGTGGAAGGCTTTACTTGGATCTGTCCCCAGCCCAGTATTGGTTAGCCATGGAGATAAAGATGGGAAAGCTATTTTTGTAATGCGTGACGCATATGAAACCCTACTGGGGAATTTCAGGGCAAACTCTAATGCAAAGGGCAGAAGGTCATTCCTCCTCTCTGGGTCCCGTACTGCTGCTTAGCAACAGTCTCCTGGGGGCTCAGGACAGACACCTCTGGGTACCAGCAGAGCAGGACACACTGTGCCAAGGGAAGCTGCACTGACCAGCGGGGTGAGGGACGGGGGAATTGCAAAGCTCTGTTGGAAAATTATAAGGTCCCTACTAAGTTCAATGTACAAAACAGCTACACAAAGGGAGCCGGGGACAGCAGTCCTTCTAAGGCAGATCTGCGCCTGGCAGAGAAAGGGCTGTGCAAGGGATAAAAATGTGTGATAAATCTGAGGTTCTCCACATGTGTGTGTCTGTGTGTGTGTGTGCATGCCGGCGTGTGTATGTGGGGGCACACCTGCATGGGTGTGTGCATGCCAACGCTTGTATGTATACCAGTGTCTTTTAAAATTTTGAAGAGGGATGAATGGAGACAGGTGGCGTCTACCATAGTTATGCCTTGACATCAGTCTCTCTCTCTTCCCATGCCATGTCTGGGTAACTTTATTCTTCCACAGCCCCCAGAGCTCTCAAAACTTCCTGCAGGTGATTCCCTCAATTCCCTGCCTTCAGCTCTTTCAACCAGTGATCTCTTCTAAGGATTCAATAGTGATTGTATAAAACAGATACAGCAAAAAAAAAAACAAAAAAAACCCCAAAAACAACCACCCACAACTGGGGACAGTTAGAAGGAATATACAATGCCAAGAGAGTGGCTGTGGGCTAGAACCCTTGCAAATTTTGTATGTCAGACTTTCTGTGGCCTAATGATTTTTTAAAAGTAATTTGCATAGATAGAACTGTTTCCATAGCAACTCAGATAGTGGTACATTACATCTCAGCCCTAATGACAGCTTTAGCAAAGCTACCTAGAGATGACAAGGGGATTCCCTGGGGTAAAAAGACTTTTATGAGATCCTGATGTTTGGAGGTTCATCAGCAAACTGTAGTGACGTACCTCTTTCTTTTCACTGACTGCATGGCTTAATCAGACAGTGCTTGCTCTTGGGAAAATTCCATCCTGGTATCACATGGTCCTTTCTTTCTTTTCAACCCCATTTTCATTCATTTCAAGTTATTAATATAAATACCTAGTTGTGTTCAAAGTGAAGTTTACACATGACAATAACATTTCACATCTGTGTTTACACACTCCAATAACTAAGTTAATAGCAGGGGTACTTTTGCAGAAAATTATTAAATTGATAAACTGCTTGAAAATCCTAAATGATCCATGTTCATATCATAATCATAGCTGTGTGTTAAATACAAATTTCTACTTCCTGTTAATTTAACAAAGCTTCGGGAAGTCTCCTGAAAAGGGCATTGGAATAAAGCAAATTAACCCCATCCTGCCTATACATGTCCTTTGTGAAGGATACACATGGTGGGGTGTGTGTGTGAATGATTACATGTATCAGAAAATGCCTCCAGAGTCAAAGGAAAAGCTGAGCATCTGGGAAAGGCACCCTGGAGCTGAGGTTCCACCGCCATCGTAAAACAAATGCACTTGGTTTACTTCCTCTCTCTCTTCTTTAAACTCTTTTCCTCCATTGCCCTGAGCCTGGTTGGAACCAACATGAAATTAAACATCTGCTCCATCCAGACTGTAAAGTCACTTAAAAAAACAAGAAACAAAACAAAACCCACCGTGGTTAATGGCCAAGATCCTCTTTTTATTAATAAAAAATATTTCTGACTGCTTTGGGAATTTGTATTTTCCAGCCTTAGATTCCAAGCATGTTACTACCTCTCACTAACTGAAGAGGAAAAAGACTTTTGAATGAAGAAGAAAATGTGGGGAATAATGTCATTTAGTCTAAAAACATATTTCAGTGTAAAATGTGAGGAACGAAAGTAGCCGTTTTACTACTGATACTTATGAATGTAAAATGTGAATATGCTGTGCTCAGTTGCTTCTGTTTTGTCTGACTCTTTGCAACCTATGGACTGTAGCCCACCAGGCTCCTCTGTCCATGGGATTCTCCAGGCAAGAATACTGGAGTGGGTTGCCATGCCCTCCTCCAGGAGATCTTTGTGACCCAGGGATTGAACCCAAGTCTCTTACATCTCCTGCTTTGGCAGACAGGTTCTTTACCACTACTGCCATCTGGGAGCCCTAAAATATGGTTCTAACTGTTAAATATGTCTGGGGATCAGATTAGAGGAATTGCTTGTATTTGCTTTTAATGAGTAACTGGGAAGATAAGCCTCGAAGCTATATTTGCGACCTGAGCAGGTATGCCACTTGAATATGGAAATGAGTTTATGAATTAAAATCCATTTTCTTGAACAAAAGAGATCCAACATGAGTGAAAGCCAAACAGAATGTAGGGCAAGTGGCTCTTTCAGCTAATGTGCACCATTATTTGCAAGTGCTCAATGTGTTTTTTACATGACTGCCCAGGGGGAAGTACTGAATACTTTTATAATCAAGTTTCTATGGTTTAAAAATTACTTGAAAAAATTTCCAAACTTTTAAGTTGGACAACTGCCATTTGCACAGTAACGGAGGAGATCAGTCTTGGGAGTTCTTTGGAAGGAATGATGCTAAAGCTGAAACTCCAGTACTTTGGCCACCTCATGTGAAGAGCTGACTCACTGGAAAAGACTCTGATGCTGGGAGGGATTGGGGGCAGGAGAAAAAGGGGACGACAGAGGATGAGATGGCTGGATGGCATCATTGACTCGACGGACATGAGTCTGAGTGAACTCTGGGAGTTGGTGATGGACAGGGAGGCCTGGTGTGCTGCGATTCATGAGGTTGCAAATACTCGGACAAGACTGAGCAACTGAACTGAACTGGATCACTGTTTGTTTGTGAACCAATGATGTGCACACACTTTCTTACTGATGAGAACAATCCTGGCCCTGGGGGGAACTCCAGCAATATTTGGGTGAAGGATGTAAAGTTATGGAGAGGAGAGCCCCCCAAGGTTTTTGGCACCAGGGTCCAGTTCCATGAAAGACAATTTTTTCACAGACTGTGGATAAGGGGGATGGTTTCCCAATGATTCTCATAAGAGTGCCCAACCGAGATCCCTCACATGTGCAGTCCACAGGAGGGTTCGCAATCCTATGAAAGTCTAAAACTGCTGCTGATCTGATAGGAAGCAGAGCTCAGGTGGTAATGCCAGTGATGGGGGGCAGCTGTAAAGACAGATGAAGCTGTATTAGCTCTTCCTCACCCACCGCTCACCTCCTGCCGTACAACCCAGCTCCTAACAGGGAGCTGGGGACCTCTGCCGTAGAGAATTATAAGGCACCATCCAGTGATGCCCTCCCTGTGAAAGGTTTCTGGCTTCTCGAAGGGTCAGAGATTAAAAGGCAAATATGGATGGAGAGGAAAGACCAGACTCTTTGAAGTAGGTGGCCCTGATGCCAGGAAGGTGGCATCAGCAAATACAGAAGGGACCATTTGTGGGGACATGTGTGCGGGAGGGTGCCTGCTCCCCATGCATATATACAAATGACACACTCAGTTCATTCTGATTGGAGGAGAGGTGATTCTAGGTTCACATATGGGGGTTTTCTCCCCACTGCCTTTTTGACTCACGTTTTATTCTCTTGCTCCCATTATCTGAAAGCCAAACTCATGGCCATCTCTGCAACCTAATGCAGTCAGCCCCCTTGATCTGAGGGGGATGAGCTCCAAGATTCACAGTGATGAGAGATGGAAGAAGACGGGGGAGGAGTGAGATGGGGGCATCAACTGACTCCCCACAAATACATTAAAAGTTCATCAGAATTTGGAACAATTCCTACTGAACAACTTTTAAAGGATAGCAGAAGACCCCAAACCTCCAAAAAGGCAAGCCAGAGTCCTTAGAAGGAAGTAGGACCAAAGACGAAGACATAAAAAGATTCCCATTGGGTGCCTGAAACCAGATAGCAGCAAGTCCTATATATATATAGTATTCATAAGTTTTTTCTATACATATGTGCTAGCCTTAGTCGCTCAGTCATGTCTGACTCTTTGCAATCCTGTGGACTGTAGCCTGCCAGGTTCCTCTGTCCATGGGATTTCCCAGGCAAGAATATTGGAGTGGGTTGCCATTCCCTTCTCCAAGGGATGTTCCCGATCCAGGGATAGAAATCAGGTCTCCTGCACTGCAGGCAGATTCTTTATCATCTGAGCCGCCAGGAAACTTGTAAATTTGGCACTGTAAGAGAATATCTGAATTGCCAGCATAACTCTTGCTGGGCCAGCTGTGTGTGGATGTGTGTGTGCTCAGCGTGTCTGACTCTGTGATCCTATGGACCGCGGTCTGCCAGGCTCCTTTGCCCAGGGAATTTTTCAGGCCAGAATACTGGAGTGGTTTACCATTTACTACCCCAGATGAGCCAATTAATGGATGGGACATGCTGGACAAAGGGGCGATTCACTCCCAGGCGTGAAGATTTCATCACACTACCCATAATGGCACACAATTTAAAGCACATCTATTGCTTATTTCTGGAACTTTTAAATATTTTGAGACCATTGTTGATGTAGGTAACCAAAACTTCAGAAAGGAAAACTTCAGATAAGAGGGGACTACTGTTCAAACACCACTTTCCTCAGTAAAAGTGAAAGTGAAGTCGCTCAGCTGTATCCGACTGTTTGCGACCCCATGGACTGTAGCCTACCACACCCCCCTCTCTGTCCACTTCCCTCAACTGAGAATTCTCTCTGCTCCTCTAAGCTCTTCTGGCCCTTTCTCAGTGCTTACTTTGTACCCATGTCTCCTGTCTTAAGACTTGATTGACAGCTCCTTGGGGACAGAGCTCATACCTACATCATCTTTATATTTTATACCATCCACTCAGCCTTGCATGTAGTGTTGCTCAGAAGTACACTGGAGAACACAGGGAAGAAGGAAGATGGACATGAAGATCAGCTGCTCAGGACTATTTCTTTATTTCCCTGGCATCACAGGTCTCCACGATACAGGTCCCTGTGTTAGGAAATCATTTCAGAGATTCTTCTGAGCATTCCCATGGGAGGGCACCTCATTGATAGCATCCAGCTGCCATGATGGCAAATAGACTCTCACTCGTGATGGGCAGGCCACGTGAAGAGTGAGTCCCTAGGTGAAGACAGTTTGGCACGTGCAAACACAAACCGAAATGTCTCTCCTCCAGGCTGAGTTTCAGCCTCTAAGGGAGAACCAGGAAGGAAGTTTGTCTTTGAACATTTCATGGAGATAACAAATAAAAACACCTGCTGGAAAGGAAACCAGGTGTTGGGCTGGGGAGGCAGACATTCTTTAATTCTCTGCTCTCCTCCAGGATCCAGTGGGGATTTCAATGTTGTGTTCACTAACACTAGCTAATGTAATTTTTGTGATAATTGTAGAGCAAATAGAGCAAACTCTCAAATATAATTAGGGAAAAGTGCTTCTAATTAACTTGTAAGTCGTGGGTTGCAAAGTAGAGTCACAAATCAGTTATGCATTGTCAGACTTAACAAGTAAAACACACTGTACATTTCCATCCGGGCAAATAAACAAAGCAAGACAAATGCCCCTGGTAAATACTTTCCTTTGAACCCTTACAACATGCTGACGTGCTCTGGAACTTAACTGCAGGTAAGCTGAGGTATATTTTACGTCACCAGCAACCCGTGATCATGGTGAAGAGAAATGAAGACGACTTCAGACAGTGTGGGAACAGCCTACCTGCTACCTTGGCGGCATGGAAAAAGGGATACACTCATGCAGTTGGCTCAGATGGGTGGACAGAGGTCCTGAGCAAACCCCAAGAGGTTTTGCAGGCAAGCAGAGGGTGATAATAGCGGCAAACCCCCTTCCAGCTCAAAGTACCAGCAACACCAGTTGCTTACTGCGGGCTCTAGTTAGGTAACCATTATAAGCAACGTCTGCTACATTTGTTAGAAGTCACCCCGTAGTTTCTTTGTCACAAGGGCAACCACATTAGAATAAGTGGTAACTCAAATTATCTTTAATTCATAAAAAATGGTAGAGGAGATACACATGTTCATAACCTAGTTACTGTTCGCAATGTAATATTTTGGCATCTCTCAAAAATGTCCAAGTCACCCACAGGGGGTTAACTGCTGGCCTGGAGAAAAGAGAAAGTGAGGTTCCTGAAACATCCATCCATGATCATGAGAACTGCTGTCGGACTTATTAAAAATGAGTCCCAGGCTATGATCAAGGAGATTTCGGGCCTGGAAATCGGTACTGATTGCAGGGGCTTGGGGAGTGGAAGTCACGGTGTCAGGCAGACAGGCGGTGGGGACAGAACAGGCATGCCAGGGTGACGCTGGCACTTTAAATCTGGGCTCAGGGCACCACCAGGCGTGTTCAGGGCACCCAGTATGATGACTAGTAAGGGGTGGGTGTTCAGGAATGTTCGTTCATCCCTTCTGGGGATACAAGAATGCAGGGAACGCCTCAATTCTCAGGTCAGGCCGTAAGAACGTAAAGCACAGGAAATGGTGTGACAGGGCGGCTGTTGCTGTGCCCACTGGTGAGCCGCTCTACGGAGTGAGCGATAAAGGAAGGCTGTGAGACTGGGTCAGCCGACAAGCATGATCTCACCACAACATACGGTAGTGCAGACTCCTTTAAAAACACTGTATCAAAAGGTCTGGCTCACTGGAACATAGCTGTCGCCATCTCGGCCATTGGGAACAGTGCCATATCCTGAGGATGGTCTCCAGCGAGAAGGTACCTGGGTATTTACCCCAGCATTTCAAGCGCCTGAACCTCACTGCTTCATGGCAGACATCCCACAAGCATTTGCTTAATGAATGAAGGGATGAATTAGACCCAGAGCCTACAGAACTGCCTCAGTCTCCAGGACTAATTGTGGGGCTGGGCAGGAGGTTCATGGTCTGAATTTCCTAATTTGATTAGACTTGGCCTGGTGATAGCCAAGGCGAGGCAGAAGAGGGTGCCAGGCTGTTCTCATGGGTGCCCACTGGGCCTGTCTCTCCTCTGCTTCATGTCCAGGTTTCTTCCTTGTCTTTACCTGGCCACCTAGGGCAGCTTTAGCCCCAGCACGAGACATAGAGGCAGAGCCTTCTTCAGCTTTCTGCACCAGCATCCTCGAGGTGTCAGGTCTCCTCTTAATAATAAATCCCTTTTCCCATGTCATTCATTCTTCTCACTCTTTTCTGGTCAACCCCCAGCTGACATACCCAGTGAAGCTATCTAAATGTTGGCAAGATGGCAGCAATGTTTACGATTCTACCTTCCCAAGGAAGAGACAAGATGTATGAATCATGATACCCTAGTTAACATTTTGCTGGGAATTTTTTCTTGTGACTCAATGTAAGTTCACCCATTGTGAACTCTGGAAGCCAAGGACTGCCAGACTTGGCCTCATTTGACTCACTAAATCCAAGGAGATCTTCATTTACTCATCTCCTCTCTGATGCTGTGGTTGGCAGAACGATGGTCCCCCAAAATAGCCACATCCTAATTCTCAGAACCCGTGAATATGGAACCTTACATGGTAAAAGGGACTTAGAGGATGTGCTTCATTTAAGGATCTTGAGGAGAGTCTCTGGGATTATCCAGGTGGGCTCAGTCTAATCACTTGGGTCTTTCAGAGGACCATTCCTGGCAGCAGTCATGAGCAATGTGACGATGGAAAATTCGACAGAGACACCATGTCTCTAGCTTCTAAGACAGTGGAAGTGGGTCACAATCAAGGGATGTGGCCAGCCACCAGAAGCTGGAAAAGGCAGGGTCTGCCCCCTTAAAGTCTCCAGGAAGGAACACAGCCCTCTGGACACTTTGACCTTAGCCATGTAAAAGCCCAGTGAGACTTGTGTTGGGCTTCTAACCTCTAGAACCAGAGGATAATAAATTTTCATTAATGTGCTGGAGCAGCAACAGGTAATCAACGTGAACTTCACTGAGCGGCCTGCCACGGTCTTGGTATTCTGGTCCTCAGTGTATACCTGTGTCTGGGATAACTGCTCTCGTGGGGTTAGGGTAGCTTTTTCCTTAAAGGTGATGTGTACATGCTTCCCTAAACAGGAAGGTGAGTGGGAGCTGATGCTGAAATAAGGCCTCTCCTGAGGCCCTGAAAGTATGTCACCAGTTCCAGTGAGAGGCGGCCCCTGCTGCCGAAGAAACCAAACCCCAGAGAGCTCTTCCGGCAGGCCTGCAGATTATTTAAGAGAAGGAAAAATCTGGAGAAGTCAAACTAGCCTGATTCAGAATAGAAAAGTTGGGGAGGACGGTTTTTACACTTTAGTTAACTAAAGAATTGTGGACTTTGAACTTTAACACACATGGCAAGAGATATCGATTTTTAGACTTTAATTCCTTTGAACTTTAATGTCTTTGGACTTCAACATGAAAGTAGACTTCAACTTTGATTTTTAATTTCCCCTTGGGAATTTGGTACTTGGTGGGGATTATATTAAAATTCAAAGCATCTCTACATGGCTGGCATTTCATTCCTGGAATGCCCCTGTTCATTTTTATCTTTCGGGTGTTGTTTAATATAACTGCTAAACCTCAGAAGTGCTATGTTGGATAATATGGCTGGACATTATTTGGGACAAGAAATAAATCTGGGATTTATTTTATATCGTGGGAAGACAGTGACCCTGGACTTGATTTAAATAACATGCTCTTCTGACCCATTTCAGTACCTCTCAGTGTAATTTATAAAATGCTCACCAGGAGTTCCAAGTGATCCCCAGAAAGCCCCATGAAGGCGGAGGAAAGGCTATCTTGCAAAAATGTTTGATTCCTGCTTTAGGGGCTTCCTTGGTGGCTCCGACAGTAAAAAATCTGCTTGCAGTGTAAGAGACTGGGTTTAATACTTCGATCAAGAAGATTCCCCTGGAGAAGGGAATGGAAACCCACTCCAGTATTTTTTCTTGCCTGGAAAATTCCATGGACATAGGAGGCTGGTAGGGTATAGTCCAAGGGGTTGCAAAGAGTCAGACATGACTAAATAACTAACACTTACACTTTCCTTCTTTGGAGAGATGAGCCATGTCTCCAGCTGATCATACAAATAAAATAAGAGGAAAACAATAAGCTGGAGGATGTTAGTGGGAAAAAATGCTTCTCCTCTGTTCCAGTGTCTCCTTCCAGAAAGGGTGTTTACCCTCCAGAGTTGGTTAACGTTACACCCCAGAAATCTTTGAAATAGTTAAGTTCGTTGGCTAGCAGACACAGAGTAATTAATGCTGCCAACTTGGCTTCTATAGACAGTAGAGATAATGTTTAGTACTATTTACGCTTTGCCAACCAAGCTGTTCAAAACTCACGCAGGGAAGATGTTATTTATTAGGGACATAAGAAATAAAGAAGAGAGTGGAAGGAGTCATTCAGCAAATGAGATATTTCATCTCATTTCTTTGAGCTACAGAATAGATGGAGTTGAGCTGGCTGATGACACTGATGGGGAGGCCAGCACAGTGCAGGACCTGGACACAGAAGACCCCATCCTGAGGACCCAGTGAGGTGGCCGACTGCCCCTGCAGAATTTGAGACCCCTCCCTCCAGGCAGAAGATCAAAGAAGACAAACAAACAATGCAAGAAGAATATTCTCCAAAAGATATTAATATCCCCAAAGAGATTAACTGCACTGGGGGAGAAGTAAAAAGCTAATGTGGATATCTGACCCTCAGAGAAAAACCCCCCTCATCAAGATACTTGGGGATGCCACATATTACAACTCAACTCCTATCTGCTCACCTGAAGTCGAGCTCATAGTTCACAAACTTCATCAATGTGCTCAGAGCTCAAACTCTCTATTCCTTCTTCTTAAAATTAAGCAGAGAACTGAGAGTTTGTGAGTAGCAGTGAAAATTGCTCAGTTGTGTCCAACTCTTTGTAGCCCCATGGACTATAGAGCCCATGGTATTCTCCAGGCCAGAATACTGGAGTGGGTAGCCTTTCCCTTTTCCCTGGGGATTTTCCCAACCCAGGGGTTACCATATCCTTAAAGTAAGTCGGCAATATCAATGAGGAAGGCTCCCATACAATCAGAAAAAAAACCTGACACCACAGCAAAGTGAGATGACTCATGATAAAGAGAAAACAAACCTTAGTTTTAAGTAATATCCTTAGAGAAATTCAGTAACAGTCTACATTCATAAAACAAGAACACAAAAAGTTCTTAGAACTAAAATACTACTACCACTGATATCTCCTTAGGTTCCTGCACGAAGAAAAAATAAAACCTCATAGATAGGTTGAAGGAAATGGTAGATGCTGGAGAAAGCTCTCAGCATGCTTGATAAAAAGACAAAGGGCTGCAAATTCTTGAAGAGGAAAAAAAAATCCAATTAGTCTGACTCAAAATAATTCCAGAAAAGAAGAAAAACATGAATGAAATTTTTAAAAAAATAGCAAGACAATTTTCTGACACTGAAGGTCATCACTCTTTAAACTGGAAGTGTCCAATACCAAAGAATGTTTTCAAAGGGGCACACCTAGATATATCACAGACTTTTACAGTATCAAGGATAGAATTAAATTACAGAAAATATTCTCGAGAAAAATAATTTCCTATCTGTCCATATCAAGTAAATATCAATCATGTATGAGGATTTAGTACAGATATTTTCATAATTTCATGTCCTGAGTACAAGGTTTTAAGGAACGTGTACCTGTGCGCTCAGTCATGTCTGACTCTTTGCAACCCCCTGGACTGTCGCCGACCAGGCTCCTCTGTCCGTGGGATTCTCCAGGCAAGAATACTGGAGTGTATTGCCATTTCCTCCTTCACAGGATCTTCCTGACTCAGGGATCTCCCATGTCTCCTGCACTGCGGGCAGATCCTTTACTACTGAGTCACTGGGGAAGCCCTTTATGGAATTTAAAGGGCAGTAAACCAATAAAGAGGAGGTTATAGGATCTAGCGAATAGAAGTTCCAACCCAAGACAGCTACACAGCAGAACTAGAGAGCAATTATCCAAATCTGCCCCAAAGACAAAAGATTCTGATAGGGAGATCCTTAGAAAATAAAGGAATTCATAATGACTGAAATCATGGACAAAGCTCAGTCGGTGGGCATTGCCACTGATGGATGCTCCATCCAGATATGATGCTAGAAATGTGCTTCATTGACAAGGATCGTCACTTTGAACCCACGGGGAAAGAAATGTGATTGCAGGTTCCACACTGGTTGCTCATAAGGCAAAGGCTGATCTATGGCTTTCAACTTTTTGAATCAAGCTATAGAAAATGTTGGAAGATTGACTACTTTTATAGACTATATTCAGTCTTTGCAATAAAGTCAAGTATGGGCTTCCCAGGTAGTGTTAGTAGTAAAGAACCCTCCTGCCAATGCAGGAGATGTAAGAGACAGGCATTTGATCCCTGGGCTGGAAAGTCCCCTGGAGAAGGAAATGGCAACCCCCTTCAGTATTCTTGCCTGAAGAATCCAATGGACAGAAGAGCCTGGTGGGCTACAGTCCACCAGGTCACAAAGAGTCATACAGGACTGAAGCAGCTTAGGACAGGTGGCAGAGATGATGGCAGAGGCTGTGAAAGAGAAGGGTGAAGACAAAGGAATACTGATAGCCTCATCTTACAAACGGAGGGATAAGAGGTAGTGTCCATGTTAGATTGGGAGGTTAGATTGGGAGTAACTTCAAAAGCAGAGTGAAGCTGGAGAGGAACCAAGGATAATGATGTCACCATGTTAGGAAGAAGCAGAAAAAGCCATGAGTGATGAAAAAGGAAAAAAGTCTCCTTCCATTATGATAGAAAGTCAGTATAAAAAGCCTATAGTAATTTGTTTAGATTGAGACAAGCATATTTTGTAAAGACGTGAGATAGACCCAAGAAAGCTAAAAAACAATGCAAAAGGGAGCAAAAATTAAGGCTGACTGCTTCTGAGGGAAGAAGACAGATGAGGACTGTTGTTTTCATTATAAGCACTTTTATATTATTTTATTTTTTGACGATATCTATTACTTCAATTTAAAAATTAAAAGCATTTGCTCAATTGCCCTTGCCACATCAAATTCTTTACAAGTAGTTGTTTTAAGAAGATGCCTCAGGATTTATTTCCCTGGTGGTTCACTGGCTAAGACTCCGCACTCCCAATGCAGGGGGTCTGGGTTTGATCCCTGGTCAGAGAAACACATCCCGCACGCTAGAACTAAGTGTTTGCACGCTGCAGCTAAAGATTCCCCATGCAGCAACAAAGATGGGCGAGCCTGTGTGCCGAAACTAAGACTCAACACAGCCAAGCACATAAACAAAGATTTTTTTTTAATGAAAAGAAGATTCATTAAGAAATCAGGGCAATAGAGTCTTATTTATTTAAAACACAGCAATACTTTCAAGTAAGCCTACATGGTCTTGTATTAATTTGCATTGCTTATCTCCCTGACCCACAAGTATCTGTCATATTTGTGAACAGATGAACAGCCTTGAGGTGGGTCTGCATTAGTTTCCTGGGGCTGCCATCACAAACTACCACAGGCTAAGTGGTTTAAATAACAGAAACTTATTGACTAATGATCTCAGGGGCTAGAAGTCCAAGATCAAGGTGTCAGCAGCGCTGGTGTCTTCTGAGCCCGTGCGGGAGAATCTGGTTCCTGCCTCTCTCTTGGCTTCTGGTGGTTTGCTGGCATCTTCGGTGTTCCTTGACTCATAGAAGTATCAACTCAGGCTCTGCTTTCATCTTCACAAGGCATTCTCCCTGTGTGTGTCTATGTCCAAATTTCCTTTTTCCATAAAGATATCAGCTGTATCAGATTCGGGGACCATCTTACTTTAGCATCCTAACATAACTAATTACATCTGAGTCACAATTTGAGAGTCTATGGGTTAGGACCTCAACATATAAATTTTGAGGGCATATAACTCAACTTTGGAGCCCTTTGGAGACTGACTGAATTAAACCAACTGACCTAATGCTAGTAAGTAAATAGTTAAACTGAAGCCTGTCACCTTAATTAAAAGGAAAGACTACTTGGGTTACATGAAGCATAAAATGAAAAAATACACTCTGCTCTTGGAGAAGTAGAACTCTTAAGGACACTTGCTTTCATCTGAAATAAAACTTATTTATTTTTATGGTTTAATAAAGACTGCTTTATTATGATTTGTAAAGCATTCTGAAATCTTTAGTTGGGCCTTTCAAAATTTCGGTTGATTATTTCCATCTTTAGAGAGAGAAAAATTGTATTAGTCAAGCCCAAAGGACATGAAGCACTTCTAATAAAGTTTATTTGCTTTGGAACATTTCAAGTAACGGCTAGCATATAACCGCTTCAACTGGCTTTAAATGAATTCTGATCATCATCTCATAGTAATTATTGCACAGGAAGAAAATTATTTATTGCAAGGTCTAACAGGCAGTGGCAAAATATATTCTGCTGTGAAGACATACTGTAGTACAAATAGGCAGCTGTTTTTTTTTTTAAACATGCATGGTTATGGGTTGAATATAAATGCACGTAACTACCTCAATTTTTAACATTTTATTATTGTTCAACCAGCTTGCCAAGGAATACTCAGTAAATAATTTAATGCTCTGCAAGATCATTTTTTTTCCTTCTATCTTTCATTGTTTATAATTTGGGGTTCTCAGTCTTTCTGGGTATAGACCCTAAGTCTGGTTTACAAACATGCTTTATTTACTTATTTATTTTTTAATCACTAAAATTGTTCCTTCGAATATTTGTTTACAAAACATCCTAGTTTGTAAATATCTAGAGAGGACTGCAAAGTATATGTCATCCTCACTTCCCTTTTTTTCAATACACATTTGTTTTCAGCAAATCACTAACAGGCAGGAAGGAAAATACAACAGAAAAAACTGTGTACTAGACGGGCCTGGAATGTCCTTGCTTCTTGCTGGACAATTAGGTACGCTGAAGGATTACAAAAGAAGTGATGGGAATACCAGACCACCTGACCTGCCTCTTGAGAAAACTACCTATGTGCAGGTCAGGAAGCAACAGTTAGAATTGGACATGGAACAACAGACTGGTTCCAAATAGTAAAAGGAGTATGTCAAGGCTGTATACTGTCACC
>SJYC01036338.1:0-16941 GCA_006408675.1 Madoqua kirkii | reverse complement strand
ACACACACACACACACACACACACACACACACACACGTATCTAACCTCATTCCAAAAAGGTTTTGTGGAGGGTCCTTGTGTCGATGGAAGTGAAATGATCCTTATTACTTATTACTCTCTACTCCACTCTTCCAGCCATCATTTCTTTTTCTGCTTGTCTAGTTAAGTTTCTAAAACATCAACACATCTGCCAGGGACATCTCTTTTAAAGATCAGCAGCCAGCGATGCCAGGGTGTGACAATTGACAACAGGGCCCCCATCCATCACAGAGGCCACCAGCAGAAGCTGTGCGTGGTGGGTTAGCTGACTGCCAAGCCTGTGTATGCAGATATCCAAGGCTTGGCACACACCCAACACTCAGAGAAATCCACATGCATTTAAGAAATGAGTGACTAAGGAATGAGTGAAGGGCCTGGACTCACCCAGAAAAGCTTATTGGAGGGAAAAGCTCATCAAACTTGGGCAAAGACTGACACTAAACAGGGCCCTGTAGGGCTTTTGGGCACAGATGCATTTCTGTGTCTTCATTCCTTGTTTGTAGGGAACATACTTCAGCCTCCATGACCTTCCTGAGTCTGGAAGGGCAGATTCAAACAACTGCTAATCAGGGAAGGGAGGGCACGCAGAGACAAGAGAGGGGAAGCCAAGAAAGAACAGTGCAGCCTTGGGGCAGCGTCCTCCTTCCAGCTCAAGGGATGTACAGAACAATAGCTTCTGAGCTCTTGAAGGACTAGTCAGTCAGTTCAGTTGCTCAGTAGTGTCTGACTCTTTGTGACCCCATGAACTGCAGCACGTCAGGTCTCCCTGTCCATCAGCAATTCCTGGAGTTTACTCAAACTCATGTCCATTGAGTCGGTGATGCCATCCAACCATCTCATCCTCTGTTGTCCCCTTCTCCTTCTGCCTTTAATCTTTCCCAGCATCAGGGTCTTTTCAAACAAGTCCATTCTTCACATCAGGTGGCCAAAGTATTGGAGTTTCAGCTTCAACATCATTCTTTCCAATGACACCCAGGACTGTTAGGATGGACTGGCTGGATTTCCCTGCAGTCCAAGGAAAGCTCAAGAGTCTTCTCCAACACCACATTTCAAAAGCACCAATTCTTCTGTGCTCAGCATTTTTTACAGTTCAACTCTGACATCCAAGTATAATCGCTGGAAAAACCATAGCCTTGACTAGACAGACCTTTGTTGGCAAAGTAGTGTCTTTGCTTTTTAACATGCTGTCTAGGACATAGCTATTCTTCCAAGGAACAAGCATCTTTTAATTTCATGGCTGCAGTCAGCATCTGCAGTGATTTTGGAGCACCCCCCCGAAAAATTCTGTCACTGTTTCCCCATCTATTTGCAATGAAGAAATAAAACCCCAATAAATGAAAGATGTCAGCATTCTTTATTCCAGAGAAGACCACCTGAAGCTAATTAAAGGAATCAGAGAAGCTCATCAAGAGAATACCTGTCTCTAAAGAAGTGCACACAACCAAATCTTAATAGCAACTTTTCCCTTGAAGCTATGCTGTAAAACTTTTTGAGGGTAGGAGCCATCTTTGTCCCCCTTTGCCTGGCAAACCTATAATGCTATTCTTTTATATCTCACCCCAAATTCTGTGCTTGATATTCTATTCAACAACAGTGCACAGAGGCTGGGTGCAAGACTCAGAAGGCAGAGAATAACACATAAGAGAAATGGAGGGTTGGGTGACCCTGAAGGTAAATCGGATTTTTGTTGTTCATTTTTTGTTGTTCACTGCAGCACATCAGGCTTCCCTGTCCTTCAGTCTCTCCTTGGGTTTGCTCAATCGCATGTCTATAGAGTCAGTGATGCTATCTAACCACGTCATCCTCTGTCACTCCCTTCTCCTCCTGCTCTCAATCTTTCCCAGCATCAGGGTCTTTTCCAGTGAGTCAGCTCTCTGCATTTGGCCTACTAAAATCCTGGATTTGCATAGCTCTGCAGGAGCCAACAGAACCCTAGATTTCACAGCTTACTTTGGCAGTTGACCATGGCTGGTGCTGAAGATGAACACGAGTCTCTAAGCCTCTTGGAGCTGAACTCATTTGCCTTATTTGACTTTTGCTTCAGGCAGTGGAGTTAGCTTTGGCCTGATCTGCATCTGGATGCTCTGTCTAAATAGAGCTCAAGGAGTCTTGCAGGCTTCCAGGCGGCCTCAGGTGTCAGCCAGCCTGGATGTTTAGAAAGGATTTGTTACTACAGACTGGGTGCAGCGGCAATTCCATCCATGTGGGATGCTTTCCTAGATGTTTTTCTCAAGTGGTAGCTTGGCCAAGTGCTTCTTGTTTTTCAGTAGTATCCACCACAGCAACTCCAGAAACCAGGAGCTTCAGCAAGTCCAAATATTTCAACAACACATTTTTCTTTGAAAAAGGTGCAACTCAAACCTGAAGTTCAGCCAGGTAAAATAAGGCCCTGCCTTTGGAAAGATGTGAGTGCGTGCTAAGTCACTTCAGTCGTGTCTGACTCTGTGCAACCCCATGGACTGTATGTAGCCCGTGAGGCTCCTCTGTCCATGGGATCTCCAGACAAGAATACTGGAGTGGGTTGCCTTCTCTTCTCCAAGGGATCTTCCTGACCCAGGGGTTGAACGCGCATCTCTTATGTCTCCTGCATGGGCAGGCGGGTTCTTTAACTGTAGCACCACCTGGGAAGCTCACCTCTGGGAAGACAAAGAACATCTATTTTAGAAGCAACCACTGTCATCCTGAATCCATTTGGCTCTGATGCTTGGGCAGTGTCATAGCAGAATACAGCACTTCTTCTAGGAGACAGTCTGGACCACCAACTCATGCTGCTGAAGAAACAGTGGGTTATGATATGACAGTGGGTCCAAACTTCTGTTCTACTCAAAAAAGGGCAGAATAAGGCATCTGTGCAACACACGCACCGTCTTTCTTACAGTCAAAGCATCACCAGGAGGGGCAACGTGCTGACATTCTGGAGAATATCTCTGCCCTTGATGTTTCCAAATGGGGCTCATGTAGAAATTCTGGGTGTTGCTCAGGGGCACACAGTGGGTGGCATCCAGCATCTTCTGAAGCAGCGTTGGAGACCTGGGAGGAGCCAGCCGTCACGTCCTGCGTGGCGGCTTCAAGCATCCCAAGGAGCACAGGGTGTGCTGTGGCGGACGGCCCACGGGACCCACACAGCCGCACCTCCTTTCTGACCGAAGCCATCAGTCACTCCACCATTCTCCGTGGAGCTGAGTTTCTTTGGCAATGCATGAAGCCACTGCAGGGAGTGCTTCTAGATAAGGCGTTTGCATTGCAGCAAATTCAAATGTTAGTAAAATCCAGTTCTTTTCAAATCATGAACTGAAAGTGCAAGAACACAGGAGGGTGCTCCTTTGGTTGTGCTGGCCTCATACATCCACTGGGCTTCCCAGGTGGTGCTAGTGGTAAAGAACTTGCCTGCCAGTCCAGGAGATGTAAGAGACACAGTTTCGATCCTTGGGTCAGGAAGATCCCCTGGAGGAGGGCCCGGCAACCCACTCCAGTATTCTTGTCTGGAGAATCCCATGGATAGAGGAGCCTGGTGGGCTACAGTCTTCAGTTCAGTTCAGTCGCTCAGTCGTGTCCGACTCTTTGCAACCCCATGAATCGCAGCACGCCAGGCCTCCCTGTCCATCACCAGCTCCCAGAGTTCACTCAGATTCACGTCCGTCGAGTCAGTGATGCCATCCAGCCATCTCATCCTCGGTTGTCCCCTTCTCTTCCTGCCCCCAATCCCTCCCAGCATCAGAGTCTTTTCCAATGAGTCAACTCTTCGCATGAGGTGGCCAAAGTACTAGAGTTTCAGCTTTAGTATCATTCCTTCCAAAGAAATCCCAGGGCTGATCTCCTTCAGAATGGACTGGTTGGATCTCCTTGCAGCCCAAGGGACTCTCAAGAGTCTTCTCCAACACCACAGTTCAAAAGCATCAATTCTTCGGCACTCAGCCTTCTTCACAGTCCAACTCTCACATCCATACATGACTACTGGAAAAACCATATTCTTGACTAAACGAACCTTAGTTGGCAAGGTAATGTCTCTGCTTTTTAATATGCTATCTAGGTTGGCCATAACTTTTCTTCCAAGGAGTAAGCGTCTTTTAATTTCATGGCTGCAGTCACCATCTGCAGTGATTCTGGAGCCCCCAAAATAAAGTCTGACACTGTTTCCACTGTTTCTCCATCTATTTCCCATGGAGTGATGGGACCGGATGTCATAATCTTCGTTTTATGAATGTTGAGCTTTAAGCCAACTTTTTCACTTTATAGGGTCACAAAGAGTCGGACACAGCTGAAACAACTCGGCAGCAACATACACCCATTAGCTTGGTCTTAAGGCCCAGAGGCCTCCACATTGAGTTCTTTCTCTTTCAAGCATTTCCAGTTGAAACATAATTCATGACAATAAGGGCAGGACTTCCCTGGTGGCCCAGGGGCTGAGACTCTGCCCTCCCAGTGCGGCAGATGCAAGTTCAATCTGTGGTCAGGGAACTAGATCCCACATGCTGCAACTAAAGATACTCATGCCACAAGAAAGACCTGGCACACCAGCCAGATAAATAAATATTCTTTTAAAAAATAAACAGAGACAAGTGTTAATAACTGTAATGGCAGGTTGTATTTTCAGTTTTTAACTCATCCCAAACTATCCTACATATCATAATATGTGCATAATATGTGCGACAGGAGTTAGTCCTTCCCCGACCATGTCACCCCTGCTAGTTCAGTGTGAAAGATTGCTATCATAACATAACAACCCTTCACAACTTCTTTTTCCCCTACAAAGATGATCTTCCACTTAGAGAAAGAAAAAAACAAAAGAAAAGGAAAAGAAAAAACAGAAGGAAAAAAATATGAGAGTCTAGGTCTAATTTAGCTAAGTACATAAAGGAGATGTGCCCGTGATCTGAAAGGATGCTAAATTAAAGACAATATGCTGAAGCTGGGAGTCTTGACCCAAGAATGAACAAATATTTATGACTCTAGCTTCAGTAATGTATTTTCTTTTTTTTTCTTTTCCAGGGAAATTTTAGCGTCGAGACAGAAGGTAAGTGGAATTGTAGTACGTAAGAGATCTTTTTCTGAGACTCAGTCTTGCAATCCTCTTGACAAATACTTGCTTGAAGGAGTAAAAATGTGTGCATATGTGCAACAGGAGTTTGTCCTTCCCCAACCACATCACCATGTTAGTTCAGAGTGAAACACTGCTATCATAACATGACAACCCTTCACAGCACTCTTTTTCTTCCCACAAAGACAATCTACCACTTAGAGAAAGAAAAAATCCAAAGAAAAGGAAACAAAATATGACCCCAAAATGAAATATCTCAAAGAACAGCAATAGCAATAGGTATACTGCATACATGACATATATACATTATATACCGGATAGGCCAAAAAGTTTGTTCAAGTTTTTCTGTAACATCTTACAGTATATACGTAAAACTCAATATATAAACACCTGGAAGAACTTTTTGGCCAACTCAGTATAATGAGAAGAGTGATTTGAAATTCCATACTGGGGTCACCAATAACCTTAGACCCCTCAACAAGTAAAGCTTCACATTTAAACAGTGAGAGGCAATAGAAAACAACTAATATTTCCTATGTCCATACATATTCCATGAAGGTATGTGTTAAAGGCTTTACATAATCTCATGGATTAATCCCATGACCTTATAAGGTAATATAGTTATCATAATTATGTTCATTTCTTGAAACTCAAAAGTCCTGTGCTTATGGATAAAGCTTTCTCTCATGATCACTTTAGAAAGAAAACTGCTTAACCTGTAATATTATATAAATTGGGGTCTTAAATATTTTATTCAAGAAATTAACTGTTCAGGACAATAATCTCTCTGCTGTTAAGCACAGTATTATATACCTTATTACCAATAACTCAATGCCTTGGCCTTTCACCACTTATGATTAAAGTCATTCCTGGCAGTCTCCATTCTACTTTCTGTGAATCTGACTACTCTAGATACCTCATGTAAGTGGCATCATATGGTACTTGTGTTTTTGTAATTATAGTTATTAATAAGCCTTAGCTCCCTACCGGAGAAGGCAATGGCACCCCACTCCAGTACTCCTGCTTGGAAAATCCCATGGACGGAGGAGCCTGGAAGGCTGCAGTGCATGGGGTCCCTGAGGGTCAGACATGATTAAGCAACTTCACTTTCTCTTTTCACTTTCATGCACTGGAGAAGGAAATGGCAACTCACTCCAGTGTTCCTGCCTGGAGAATCCCAGGGATAGGGGAGCCTGGTGGGCTGCCGTCTATGCAGTCGCACAGAGTCGGACACGACTGAAGCGATTTAGCAGCAGCAGCAGCAGCAGCAGCAGCAGCAATGATGACTCAGGGAATTTTTGATGTCAATTCTTAACCAAGTGACAAAGACTGAAAGACAGTCAAAAATCTTAGGGCCATGTTTATTGGATGCTAATTATTTAACATGATGCATCTACCAGCATGACATCTGATACCCTTTTACATAAGTCTATCATTTGCAAACATGCAAATATTTATTCCCAGGATGGCTGGTGTGGTTAGCCCTTGGACAGGCCAGGACCATAACACTTGGTTAGCACATCACTACCATGCAGGATGATAGGAAATTCATCGTGAGCATCAGCCATGCTGTTACTAAGAATTCTGACCTGTGACCAGCTCCCGGATCTCCAAGTCGGTGGTCTTGCGGAGCAGCCGCACCAGGGCTGGGATCCCGCCACAGTTCTTCAGGGCGATTTTGTTGTCATCATTGGCCTTCCCATACACCAGGTTTCTCAAGGCGCCACAGGCACTACGGTGGACTTCAGTCATCCGATGGTCCAGCAAGTCCACCAGGAGCTGGATGCCCCCTTGTCTCCTTATCTGGAGAAGTGAAGGAGAGAGGAAGGTTTTACTGCTTAAACCCCAGTGGGTTTTTCCTGTGAGGTCACTGCTACAATTCACTGCACTGAACGGAAGGCCTTTGGCAAAGGGAAAAGAAAACAAATTATTCTTCTCTTTAGATTCTACTGCTTTTACATATTTTCATATTCTCCTGATAAAAATTCAAATGCATTTCCTTTCAAGTCTTAGAATTTTGAAAAGATGATTTTAACCTCCTAATGGGTGTTCTCTCTATAAAAATATGCTACATACTCAGGGCATGAAGCAGGCAGACGGGCAAAAAGATCTCACTCCTAAGACTTATGAAATGTAACCACTGTCTTAAAGGGCTGCAGGATTGATGTACACAATGTGAAAATTATGCGGAGTAGGGAGATGCTCCCAACCTTTCCAAGGAACCAGAGATTAAATGAGAAAGCAGAAGTCATACAAGGCTATTCATCTGAGAAGACGTGGAAAATAAGAACGTCACTCACAATGACACTTGTTCTACACGCTAAAAGTATGTTCTGCTTAACTTAGGCATCTCCCTAATACAAAAAATAACACTTAATCTGGGCGGTTTTCTAATCAAAGAAAATGTTTTAATGAGTAAATGAAGAAAAAACTTTGCAGTGTTTCTAGATGGGTCTTCTCTTGACTAAGTCGCTAAGTCATGGCCAGGTCTTTGCAACCCCATGGGCTCCTCTGTCCATCAGATTCTCCAGGCAAGAATGCCAGAGTGGGTTGCCATTCCTTCCTCCAGGGGATCTTTCCAACCCAGGGACTGAATCCGCATCTTTTATGTCTCCTGCATTGGCAGGTGGGTTCTTTACCACTATTGCCACCCTGGGAAGCCCTTTGTCTAATTTCTGGACCCATTTTAAAATTTGAACTGCAAATAAACTGTCTAGTTAACAGACAGACCATTTCATGGAGTTTTCATTGGCAGAGCTGTATTTGAATATTGCTGCATTTGGAAAAAGAATACATACAACTTACTTAAATTCTTTTCTTTCTTAATTTCAATATCCCTTAACGGTCGAAGAGTTCTAATTTGGCATGAATGGATATAATCTGTCACCTTTCCTATTTGGCTTTATTTTTAAAATTTTTGGCTACTCCAAGCAGCATGTGGGGGCCTTAGTTTCCTGACCAGTGAGCAAACTCATGTCCCCTGCAGTGGAAGCATGGAGTCTTAGCCGCTGGACCACCAGGGAAGTCCTCCTACTTAGTTTTCAGATTATAAAAAACTCATTTACCCCACAGATGAGCAGGGACACAGGGCTAGATCCCTGGACTCGTTCAAAGCTTCTCAAATGCCATGCTGTCTACAAGGCTACTCCAACCACATTATTTAAAATTGCCATGTGAATCAAACCACCTCCCTAACCTAGCAGGCTTTTTTCCACCTTAATCTATTACAGAATCTTTCATAGTCCTGCCAGGCCCTAACTTCATTATGTTTCTTGTGATTGTCTGTCTTCTGCTAGCATGTACGTTCTTGGAAGGCAAGTCTCTTTGCTTTCTTCATTGATGGATCCTCATCCCTAGGCCAAGTGCAATGCCAGGCACATAAAGAAGCTTGATAAGTATCTGAATAAATGGCAGGGGGAGCGCGTATTACTTGTTACAGCACATTTCTTTGTCAGGTGAGCTGATATCAGTTTTCAAAAAGGGAATTATATTCTTCCTTGAAGGAAAAACAAACAAACAAACAAAAACACTTGTGAACATCTCAGAATGTCTCCAAGGGGCCAATGCACCTCTTTTGAAACCCGTTTACAAAAAATGAAGACATGCATCTCACACACAAGGTGGACCATCTCATGATCCAAAGTCTGCCTGGAGGAGTTATTTTCATCCATCAACCAAAGGGAAACAGAGAAAGCTGAAATCCTCCCAGAAACCACAGACTCGAAGTTCCTAACTTAGAAAACACAAGTGTGGGATTACACCGCCAGTGAGATCAAGACCCAGGACAGAGGAGCCGACCACACACCTGCCACCCTCCTCCGCCACCCCGCCTCTGCCTCAGAGGGGCCAGGGCTGCAGAGACAGGTACCTATGTCCCTCAGGTGCCCTACAGTCTGTGGCGGTGCCAGCATGGGGAGAAGTGGCTAAAAGGATCACTGGGTCAACAGAATAAACTAAGAAAGGTTCAAAGAGCAATTTTTCCAATTTACAGTTTTACCCTGATCCTGCCTGGCCTTCCGTTTATCTGATAAATAATTATAGATTTCAAGAGAGATGAAATCTATCATTATATACACATGTCCCATACATACATCTGAGCTTTAAAACATCCATTTATTTCCATTTGTATGAAAAGGTTAAACTATGAATGTCATTTTATTGATGTGTGTGTACCTTTGAATGTGTGTACTTTACAAATTACCTAGGTTTAACTATTTTAATAATGATGAAGCTATTGTAAAACAGACAATAGAGCCGTTCACACAGTCCATTGAATGCTTATGTATAAACAGTAACAGTAAACCTCTCTCTCTACCTTAGTTTGTATATCATAGTTAAGATTCCTTATTTCCCATTCATAGAACTTCATGAATTAAGCTATTAAAACATTATTCTAAAGATTTAAAGGGAAAATGAATTCAAAGTGAAGGCAATATCAATTCTTAATGGTATCATCAATGATGTTTTCAGTGTGACCCTAATTAATGCCATATATCCAAATGTATAATGAAATCTTCAATTCTGTTTTAATCCAATTACAGCAAGTAAGATGATAAACTTTTCATTTGCTGTTATTGTGAGGGTCACTGGATCAACAATACTAAAACAACAACAAACAAAACTTTTATTGGATTGAATACTATCTAATAAGAGAGAACCCTACTTCAGCTTTCTGAAGCCAAACATCAGTCAAGGATAATATTCACATGTGTGAAATGTGATGGTACTTGGTTCCGCCTCCTCCCAGATCCACTCTGCTCCCAGCATGACCAGAAAAGGAGCCACAGGGCAGACTTTCAGTTTTCTTGCAGGGTCTTCATTCCCTGCAGGGCCTCTGGGTGGGGTGGATGGATCTGCAGGCTGCCTTCTTCACTTCCCTTCAGCTTTTCTCCTGTGTCCTCTCTCCCTTCCACTTGTCCTGGCATCCGATTCCTCCAGCTTCTTCTTGTTTCCAGCCTTAAACTCTCATATGGCTCCAAACAAACCCACTGCAAACATCGAGACAGTCGAACTCTTTTCAAAGACGATCAGGGAAAAGTCTCTTCTTTGAAAAGACACCTTTACCTCCTCTCTCACTAAATGACCAGAGATCTATTTTTCTTTAATTCTCCTCATCAGTCACTTCACCTCCAATAGGCGAGGCCCTGGTTTGGGTCCACTCAGGATCATTTGAGGCCAATGTATCCTTTCTTCTTCCTCCCTTCATCATCATGCAGAATTCCTCACAAGTCAAATCTTAAAGGGAATCCAGGTTTAATATTACTGAAACAAAGTCAACAAAATACTACATAATATTATATCCAAAATCCATGAGATATAAGAATATCAAATCCACTAGAAGGATGCTGGTCATATGGTAGTGAGCCAATAAACATTTATCCGATGAATGAAAGAATGCTACAGGGCTTATCATATACTGGTTTCCTTAAAAAATATTCTTAGAAAGATGGTATATTTTTAGAGCAGTTTTAAGTTCACAACAAAATCTGGCAGAAAGAACAGAGGTTTTCCATATACCTCTGGCCTTATACGGGCACACCTCCTCCATCATCACCATCCCCCAAGAGCCATACATCTGTAACAATCTGTGAGCCTACACTGACACACCATTATCACCCGAAGTACAGAGTTTACATTAGGGTTCACTCTTGGGTGTTGCAGAGGTCTTGACAAAAGTATAACAACACGTGTCTACCATTACAGTATCACACAGAATACTTTCACTGCCCTAAAAGTCCTCTTTGCTCTGCCTGCTCATCCCTCCCTCCATCACCCCTCCTCCCTAACCCCTGGAGAAATCGCTGATCTTTTTACGGTGTCCGTGGTTTTGCCTTTTCCCGAATGTCATAAAGTTGGGATCACCCAGTAAGTAGCCTTTTTTTCTGACTTCTTTCACCCAGTCCACACATTTAAGATTCCCAGAGCTTGACAGCTCATTTCTTTTTAGTAATGAATAGTATTTCACCATCTAGATGTAACATATTGATCTACTCACCTACTAACAGACATATTGGTTGCTTCTGAGTTTTGGCAATTAGGAAGAAAGTTGCTGTAAAAGCTGCTATCTGTGTGTGAATTTCTATGCGGACCTAAATTTTCAGCTTCTTTGGGTAAATACCAAGGAGAGCTGTTGCTGGGTTGGACAGTGAGAAAATGCTTATTATTGTAAGAAACCACCAAATTGTCTTCCAAAGTGTCTGTATCATCCTGCATTTGAAGGGGAGCTTCTGTCGCTCCAGACACGCACCATCACGGGGCGCTGTCGGTGTTCCGCCCCTTGGGCATTCTGTTAACACGACACCGCGCGTGCGTGTTCAGCTGCTCAGCAGTATCCCGATTCTTTGCGACCCATGGACTGTGCCCGCCAGGCTCCTCTCTCCAAGGGATTCTCCAGGCAAGAATACTAGAGTGGGCTGCCATGCCCTCCTCCAGGGGATCTTCCTGACCCAGGGATCCAATCCACATCCCCTGCGCCTCTGGGGAAGCCCCTACGAGACTGCAATTGTATCTTAATGTTGTGTTTCTTTCCCTTTTCATTCTGACTCTGTGATTCCAATTTATTTACACTAATATTAACCATTGAAACAAAAAACTATCAATAATGCAATACATATAGGGCAACAATAGCTTGAAATGGACCTGGACTGAACAAATCTCACATCTCCCACTTTTCCTGAACTGGACAGGGAATGAGTGGGAAGTGCTTTTCATATACAACCTAATTAGATGATCTTATATTAGTTTTATTAAATAATTCTTTGATACATAGTCCACTTTAGTTCCTATGTCAGTAGCTCACATTTATTTTTCTGCTTAGCTGTGAACTTCAGGAATTTAGATGCAGAGAGCAGTGCATAAGGAGTAAGGAAAATGGAAGCTGATGAACCCTATACACAGGGGAAATAAAAATGAATTAACCAATCAAACAAAGCAAAAGTATACCCTGCTGTCTGTCATTTTAGGTTGTTTACAAAGAGAACCTTCTTAAGCTTAATGTAGATAGTCTCTTCAGAGAAGGCGATGGCACCCCACTCCAGTACTCTTGCCTGGAAAATCCCATGGACAGAGGAGCCTGGTGGGCTGCAGTCCATTGGGTCGCTACAAGTCAGACACGACGGAGCGACTTAACTTTCAGTTTTCATTGTCATGCACTGGAGAAGGAAATGGCAACCCATTCCAGTGTTCTTGCCTGGAGAATCCCAGGGACAGGGTGGGGGGCAAGGGGGCTGGTGGGTTGCTGTCTATGGGGTCACACAGAGTTGGACACAACTGAAGCGACTTAGCAGCAGCAGCAGCAGCAGATAGTCTCTTGGGGATGAAAACTGGGAGGCATGTGCAAAGAATCAGTGAAAGTTCACTCAGTGTGCACCAGGGAAGAATGAAAAGAGCTTATACACTTTTGCTACACAATCCACTGTTTAAAGAGTTTTTATTTATTTTTCTTTGAATTTTGTACTGTTCTTTTCATTTTCTTTCTCTTTTAAAATTTAATTGGAGGCTAATTACTTTACAGTATTGTAGTGGTTTTTGCCACACATCGACATGAATCAGCCATGGGTGTACATGTGTCCTTCATCCTGAACCCCTCTCCCACCTCCCTCCTCATCCCATCCCTCAGGGTCATCCCAGTGCACCAGCCCTGAGCACCCTGTCTCATGCATCGAACCTGGACTGGTCATCTATTTCACATATGATAATATACATGTTTCAATGCTATTCTCTCAAATCATCCCACCCTCGCCTTCTCCGCAGAGTCCAAAAGTCTGTTCTCTACATCTGTGTCTCTTTTGCTGTCTCACATGTAGGGTCATCATTACCATCTTTATAAATTCCATATATGTGCATCAATATACTGTATTGGTGTTTTCTTTCTGGCTTACTTCACTCTGTATAATAGGCTCCAGTTTCATCTACCTCATTAGAACTGAGTCAAATGCATTCTTTTTAATAGCTGAGTAATATTCCATTGCATATATGTACCACAGCTTTCTTATCCATTCATCTGCTGATGGACATCTAGGTTGCTTCTATGTCCTGGCTATTGTAAACAGTGCTACGATGAACACTGGGGTACACGTGTCTTTAAAATCTGGGACTACAATTATGTAAACATCATCCAGGAGTAGGATGTGGTCTTCTTCCTTGCCCTTCCATGATGAGGCAAAATATATACAACCCTTTTAATTCAGGAAACAAATGGCTGGGCAACTAAATTAAATACAAGGAAAATGCAAGTAATACAACATCACTCATTGCAAGAAAAATGAGGCCTCACCATTTAATGGATCTAGTATTCTGAGCTTTATCTGCATTTATTGAGAATAAACTATATTTACCAAATGAATTAGCTATTATCATTTAACTGGCATCATCACCAATGAATAATTTAGAACACATCCAAGTAACGCAGCAGCTGTACGTTCCTGACAGGCTTCATAAAACTTTAATGATGATGATGGTGTATAGGGAGTTGAAAAGTTAACAGGAGACAGAATTCCTCATGGGAGGTACCTGACTTCACGGAGAAATAGACTTCTAAAAGTTGCTTTCTGCATTACTTCCCTCTGTATAACAGGCTATAGGTTCATCCACCTCACTGGAACTGAATGAACCTAGAGCCTGTGATCACATACAGAGTGATGTGATTCAGAAAGAAAAAAAAAAACAGTATCATATTTGTTTTATATTATATATATTTCATATATATATTTGTTCCATATATATATATATATATATTACACATATATGGAATATAGAAAAAAAATGGTACTATTTGCAGGGCAAGAAAAGAGACAGAGACAAAGAGGACAGACTTATGGACACAGAGGTGGAAGGAGAGGGTGGGACGAACTGAGAGCGTGGCGCTGAAACGTACAGGTTGCCACGTGTAAACGGGACAGCTAATGGGAATTTGCTGTATGAGGCAAGCAGCTCAGCCCGGTGCTCTGTGACAGCCCCGAGGGGTGGGATGGGGTGGGCAGGGAGGGAGGCTCCAGAGGGAGGGGACATGTGTATACCTGGCCACTAGAAGCGGGCCTTGCCAAGAGCACCGCCAGCAACTGAACAACAAGGACATTCGTCACCTGCCTCTGTGCAGATTGGACCAAACCCTGTGCTGCTGCAGCTGCCGACCCTCAACACCCCCTGAGGGACTTCAGCGTGGATGAGGCACTCTGTGCTCCAGGGAATCTGATGATAGTCGGATATTTTCCGGAACTGATTTCAAGATCCCAATCTGCACATCTCTTCCTATCTAGAAAAGCACTAAATCCCTTCCTGGTGACATCAGCTCCTCATGACTAGCAGAAAACCTTTCGTAAAGTAAGCACGTGATTGCACTGACCTTCCCCTTCACCAAGATCACCAAAATATCTAAGGTCACTTAGAGACTGACCTTCTCCCACCCCCTCTTTGGAGCAGTCGCTCTGAGCTACTTGAAGTTCTGTCTCCAGGGCTGTAGTCCTCATTTTGCCCCCAATCAAACTTAGTTCGCAGCTCTCACGTTGGGCATCTTTTTTAGTCGACCTATCTATGGTTGATTCACGTGGATGTATGCCAGAAACCAACATAACAGGGCAGAGCAATTATCCTCCAATTAAAAATAAATAAATTTAAAAAGAAAAAAATTTGTTTGAGAATTCCAAGACCCTGAGAGCATGGGCTCTAAGTGTTCATGGCAACAAAAGAAACTGCTCACCTACTCTGCATTTAAAAGGAAGAGGAATTTGGAGCTAGAATTAAAAGAGGCTGGACTAGCCTTTTGTTAACCTACTAGTTGGTGAGATAAGGACCTGCAGCAGGTCAGGACCTGGGCATGCGCTTCTCTGCCTCTCTGGGATCTAGGCCATTGGACGCAACATGCATGTATCTCTGGGCTTCTGTGTGCATGCTCAGTCGCTTTAGTCGTGTCTGACTCTTTGTGACCCCGTGGACTGTAGTCTGCCAGGCTCCTCTGTCCATGGGGTTTTCCAGGCAGGAATTCTAGAGTGGGTTGCCATTCCCTCCTCCAGGGGATCTTCCTGACCCAGGGATGGAGCCCCAGTCTCTGATGTCTCCTGAATTGGCTGGCGGGTTCTTTACCCACGGGCGCCACTTGTGCCTCTGGTTTAGTGCTGACAGAAACTGAGCTGGATCTGAGATGCAAAGTAAGTTTAAATACTGGTCTGCAGGACAACCAACACAGTAATTCTTCTGGCTCTTGACATTTATGATCAAGTCGTAATGTCTGAGAATGGGTTTATAGAAAGCTGACTAAAAACAAGTCCTATGGACTTCGTGACTCTGGTAAAATTCCAATTAACTATTACTTTCAATGGTGTTGGTTAGAAAAAAAATTAATAGATATAGTTGGTTATATTCCTTATGAACATAGAAAAATTAACTTTCTCTGCTTAAAAAGCTACTGGATGATACAAAGTTTGTGGATCTGAAACCAGAGGCTTAACCAGATGTAACTGAACCTCACCAGAAATTACAAGGTTGTCAGTTTGTAAAAAGCATGGTCGAGAGGTCAGGGGCAGCAACTCACCCAAGGTCAGGGGCAGCAACTCACCCAAGGTCAGGGGCAGCAACTCACCCAAGGTCAGGGGCAGCAACTTAGAGCGACAGGCTGCGATGGCGCAGGAATAGCCAAGAGGAGCTATCCCACGCCGGAGGTCTGGGGTGGCGGCCGAGACGAGCTACCCCACATCCAAGGTCAGGTGGGGAAGCCGTGAGGAGATACCTCTCGTCCAAGGTAAGGAGCAGTGGCTGCTATTTGCTGGAGCAGCCGTGAAGAGATACCCCACGTCCAAGGTAAGAGAAACCCAAGTAAGACGGTAGGTGATGAGAGGGCATCAGAGGGCAGACACACTGAAACCTTAATCACAGAAAACTAGCCAGTCTAATCACACGGACCATAGCCTTGTCTAACTCAATGAAACTAAGCCATGCCATGTGAGGCCACCCAAGATGGATGGGTCATGGTGGAAAGGTCTGACAGACTGTGGTCCACTGGAGAAGGGAATGGCAAACCACGTCAGTATTCCTGCCTTGAGAAACCCATGAACAGTATGAAAATGCAAAAAGACAGGACACTGAAAGAGGAACTCCCCAGGTCAGTAGGTGCCCAATATGCTACAGGAGATCAGTGGAGAAGTAACTCAGAGAGAATGAAGGGATGGAGCCAAAGCAAAAACAACACCCAGTTGTGGATGTGACTGGTGATAGAAGCAAGGTCTGATGCTATAAACAGCAATATTGCATAGGAGCTGGGAATGTCAGGTCCATGAATCAAGGCAAATTGGAAGTGGTCAAACAAGTGATGGCAAGAGTGAATGTCAAAATTCTAGGAATCAGCGAAGTAAAATGGACTGGAATGGGTGAATTAAACTCAGATGACCATTATACCTACTACTGTGGGCAGGAATCCCTTAGAAGAAATGGAGTAGCCATCATGGTCAACAAGAGTCCAAAATGCAGTATATGGGTGCAATCTCAAAAATGACAGAATGATCTCTGTTTGTTTCCAAGGAAAACCATTCAATATCACAGTTATCCAAGTCTATGCCCCAATCAGTAACACTGAAGAAGCTGAAGTTGAATGGTTCTATGAAGACCTACAGGACCTTTTAGAACTAACACCCCCCAAAAGATGTCCTTTTCATTATAGGGGACTGGAATGCAAAAGTAGGAAGTCAAGAAACACTTAGGGTAACAGGCAAATTTGGCCTTAGAATATAGAGTGAAGCAGGGCAAAGGCTAATAGAGTTTTGCCAAGAGAATCTACTGGTCATAGCAAACACCCTCTTTCAACAACACAAGAGAAGACTCTACACGTGGACACCACCAGATGGTCAACACCGAAATCAGATTGATTATATTCT
>SJYC01036336.1:0-38528 GCA_006408675.1 Madoqua kirkii | reverse complement strand
GCTCTCTGGTTCCTCTGCCTTTTCTAAAACCAGCTTGAACATCAGGAAGTTCATGGGGTCACATATTCCTGAAGCCTGGCTTGGAGAATTTTGAGCATTACTTTACTAGCATGTGAGATAAGTGCAATTGTGTGGTAGTTTGAGCATTCTTTGGCATTGCCTTTCTTTGGGATTGGAATGAAAACTGACCTTTTCCAGTCCTGTGGCCACTGCTGAGTTTTCCAAATTTGCTGGCATATTGAGTGCAGCACTTTCACAGGATTTGAAATAGCTCAACTGGAATTCCATCACCTCCACTAGTAGGAGGTAGAAAATTTTCTCTGACTCCATAGGCTGGATTTTAAGCATTTTGTAAACAGTCTCACAAACTTTTACACTGAGCTTATCAGCACATGCTATTATATTGCCCTGTGTACATGTTGCCCCTCTATGTGGATTCATTACAAGCATGATCTGCATGTTATTAATATTAGGCTCTGCCACTAACTCCAAACCAAGCTGTCAATAAACTCTTCTTTCTGCTAGAACTGGAAATTCCATTTCTTTAAAAAATACAAAGTATTTTATCAAGAGTGAGGAGGATGGTAACTGGAAAGAGTTTTGCTGGGAGTTAATAAAATAGTGAATAAAATCAATGCTGGTTTCCTAGAGAAATTGTTCTCACCTTCAATTTTCATATCTTGTCTCTTGAAGATCTTCAAATACCTTGGTTACACATTTGTTGGCTGAAGACAATTTTTCATATACAAAGAGGCCTTTGGGACAAAATCTGAACTAAATCAGTGGTAGTCCCCAGCCACTTTTTCATTACAGAGACATGGATATAAGTCCGTCTCACATGGGACATCACATAACAAAGTCTGAGTTTTTAAAAAGGCACAGTATTTAAGTGAATGGTCTTATGTTTAAGAAATATATTTTAAAATTATTTAAATGTTTAGATTTAATTGCATTAATTTAAATTTTATTAAATCTAATTTATTATAGTGAAACAAAGTATTCAGATATTTTAAAATAATCACCTCTTGTCACTTGAAAAATGTGCAAATGCCTTTTTATCTATAGACAACAGACTGCTTTCAATTCCAGCATGTAGCACCCCCATGCACACATATGCCCCTGTCTGTGTGCGCCTATCTAGTGTGAACTCCTGCCAACTCTATTTGTAAATTAAAAGAAATGGGGGAAAACACAGGAGGGAGGAACATAAATAAATCTAAATCATTACAACTCATGAGAGGTACTTGGTGTTATCCCTAAATCATGGGATGTTCTTAGTATTCTTAACTGATGAAGGTTCCCAAAAGAATGAAAAAAAGATTTTTGAAAAAATACAAAATAATTAGCAACATTTAAGCACTTCCCAAAAGATGCTTATCATATATGCACACTATATACACACATGAGCAGATTCTCCTGTCTAAAAACTACCTACATTATCTAAAACTCAAATTATGATGTTCCCGACAACTTAGGAGACACTGTGGATCGCAGACATAGTTCAAACCTAACTGACAACCATCCACACCCATCACGCCTCTTGCCCTTTAAAGGAGGAGAATCTGCCTACAGATCAGTCACTCATCATCCATGGAAATGAGCTGCACCAATACGGTGTGTTTGCTACAACGACTGGACCCTCTCCTTCCACTTTCTCTTTACCCCACCCTATTCCATTCTTTTTAAAAAATATTTATTTGGCTGCACCGAGTCTCAGTTGCAGCACGTGGGATCTAGTTTCCTGACCAGGGATGACACCTATGTCCCCTGCTCTGGGAGTATGGAGTCTTAGCCTGGGGACCACCAGGGAAGGCCTCCCTCTTTCATTTTTTCAACTGCTTTTCTTCTGATCTTTTCTCAGTCTAACTTTGAACTCTTGTTTGCATGATATCCTCCTATTCCAATTTTAGGACACTTGCTTGTCTTCAAAGCATTTCCTAACTGAATGTCCAGGCCCAGGTCAGGGCACCCAGTGGATTGCGGACTCTCCCGCAGTCACTGGTGGTTCCTGAGCTGACCACGCCCATTCTTCTCCCGTCAGTTCCACCTCCTTGCTGTCAGGGAACAGGCAGTCTGCCTTAAACCCAAGTTCACTGGACCAGTAGGAAAAGTCTGGGACAGAGCTTCTGTCTGCTGATGTATGGGAGTGAATTCTCAACTTTATACCTATGAGATCTGGCATCATCATGAACAAAGCTGAATTTCTTGGCTTCATTAAATGAAAACTGTACAAAGCACTGTAATAAGGAATGAGAAAGGCATGATTTATGACCCTCCACATTCAAGAGATTTAATTCTGCCTTTTGCTCAATGGCCTATCCATTGTGCACGCAAAGTCAATACCAATAATGAAATGTAGACTGAGGGGCTAAATCAATTCAATAAAATGCAATAGAAAGACTAGAGGACTGAGTAAATTTGGAAAGGCTGGTGCCTGCAGGATTAGTATTTGGACAACAGGTAATTACAAAAATCAATGCCTGTATATGAAACCATGACAGGCAGCCATCTGTCACGAAGGGAGAACCACTACTAATGGTTTAGGCTTGAATTAGGAGAGAACAATACAGATGTGTGCAAAGTCCTGAGTGTGTACACACTGAGATGTGTACACACCTGAGTGTGTGTGTGTGTGTGTGTGTGTGTGTGTGTGTGTGCATGCGCGCAGGAGCATGCACTTGTACTCCATGGAAGACTGAAGGAGAAATGAAGGGAAACTTCATGTGGCTCACTCTGCATTTTACTTAGGCCTCCTGCATCTGCCCAGCTCCTCTGGCTCATTTTTACTAACTCTGATCTCATTTTGTCAGGCTGTACGCTACATCACCCTTTCCTTCCTTGTCATCAGTCTCCCAGGTACCCCAGGCAGCATTATAACGAGGTTCTGGCTATGTCTGCAGTCTTTAGGGGGTGGAGCAGAGGAACAAATTCCACTTGAACCATAGCTCTAAGAACCAGGTGTCAGGAGAATCTCCAGGCAGTAAGAAGTGATACAGGCAACCTCAAGGCACCTACAGCAAAACTGAAAATGGATCACAGGTACACACAACCTACACATACATGTGCGTGCATGCTTAGTCGTGTCCTACTCCTTGCGACTCTATGGACTGCAGCCCTTCAGGCTCTTTTGTCCGCGGACTCTTCCAGGCAAGAATACTAGAGTGGTTTGCATGCCCTCCTCCAGGGGATTTTCCCAACCCAGGGATTAAACCCCGATCTCTTGTGTCTCCTTCATGGCAGGCAGATTCTTCACCATTGCACGAGAAGCTCAGCTGTATATACATATGTAAGATAAAACAGTTTCTTAAGTGTCTAACTGTGCTCCTGGCCAAAGATATATATAAATGAATGAATACATCACCACTTAGCAGTTTGCATCCATTAAGTCATGTAGTCCCTATAAGGACCCTACAGGGGAGGGATCAGCATCTCTGTTTTAAAGATAAGAAAGGAGGCTTGAGTGGACAGTTCTGTTCAAGGAGACACAGCTGGTGAGCAGGGAAGTGATGTTGGACGATGTATCTTTCTGACACTGGTGAGTGTGCTAGTCACCCCCTCCTCACACCACCGTTTTGTCTCCCGCAGAACCCAGAATGTTTCTAATGTGACCACATACAAGTCGATGTTGGGCACCACTGCTATGAAGTTTCAAGGCTGGTCATGGCTCACATAGACAGAGGCAATGACTTTGAACTTGCCCAGGTAATGTTTAATGGCATCTGCCTGGACCACATGACGGCCTTGTTTGATGTTTGGCCTCTGACAGCTCTGTCCCTTCTGCTCACATCCGAGCAAGCTGATGACAAAGCTCTGATGCCTCCTCCTTTGGTACCACTAGGAAGTTCAAACCATAGAAATCCTCTCCCCAGGTGAGAATCCCATCCCAGGGCAGGCCATATCTACCGCCTAATCCCCTAGGCATCCTTTCCTGAGCTCTCCACTCACGTTCAGTCCTGTGTGGAAGCTGCTATGCTCGGCTACATAAGCCTCATTACGTAACTGGCCTTTTCATACCCTCATGGGGTGTGTTGCTGTCTTCAGTCTTGACATCAGAACCAAATTTGGGGACGAGTCCGTTCTGCTGCCGTGGTTGCCACAATATCTGTGAATCCACTTTACACCCATCAAGGGATGAGATTCTCTCATGGCCTCTAGAGAAACCCTCAAAGTTATAATCTTTGCAAAATGATGGCATGTGATCCCTTAATCGGAAATCTCTCCTTCACTTTAAATGGTTATTTGTTTTCTACTAAAGGCTGAGAATGACTAAGAGAACTGCCACTTGGGACAAGAGCCACATAATTTAATTTATCCCCAGATCATTTTAATAGTATTTTTTGACATTCATATTTTTAAAAAATAAAAAAAGTTAAAAAATCTGTCTTAGATGAATAATAATTTCTTTTATCTCAGCTGTGGCATTACTGATACTTGGTACTGGATAATTCTTTGTCCAGGCTGCCCTTCCATTACAGAGTGTTTTGCAGGCATTCTTTGTAATTGAACAGGACCATACGGTGCCTGTTGGGGACAGATCCTCCATTTTTTCCTACTTGTTTCTTTGTAGAAAAACTTTAGCCAAAGAATAAATTTAATCAGAGAAGTGAGAAAATGCAGAAAGGAAAACCGTCAAATGAGACAAAATAATAATAGTTTGGCCATTTAACATAGTCAAGGACCTTTAGTTCCTCCTTAAGGGCTATACATAATATTCTGAGTCACATCCTCTGAGCTGTTTTGCAGATATTAAAACCCCTGCCAGGTGGAAGGCACTGACTGCATAATGACCAGACTGTAGCCATGACATAAGCTGCTCTATCTTACACAGTTCCAGGAACTGACCTCAAGGAAACAAGAGCCAACCGACCCTGGAACTGAAGATGAACTGTACTTAAGACAGTCAAGATGGTGCTGATCGGATCACTGCCTGACCAGTTTCACGAAGACCGTCAGAGCAGACGGTGCTATTTCTGCATGTAACCCCCTCTCCAACCTGTAACCCTGGAAATCCCCCCTCTAAAGCTCCTGCTTCCTGATCAGCAGTTGGGAGTGGTTTTTGGACATGAGTCCACCTTCTCCCAGGTTGCCAGTCTCCTGAATAAAGCAACCTTTCTTTCCTGCCAACACTTGTCTCTTGAGTACTGACTTTTCAGAGGTGAGCAGCCCAGCCTGAGTTGGGTAACATGTGACTGTCACCCACTAAATGCTACTGGCATACCATGAATTTTTTCAATTCTGACAACCAAAGATGGCTCCAGATGTTGTGACATGTCCCTTGGGAGGCAAAATTACACCTGGTTGCAAATCACCACCTTATATACATTCCACAAAGAAATAGGACTTTTCTGATAAGAAAAAGCATGGGTCAAGCCCTTTGTAGTCCCAGGGGAAGAGAAACAGGAAAAAAAAAAGATGAAAACCTGCTAGTCTATATACATCCCAATGCAAGCAAGCACCATCTATAATAAATCGCAATTATATCTTCAAATCTCTGCTTTCCACCTTTAAACTAATTTAGTCTTATCTCCCAAATTCCTTACATGCTATAGAGGTGACTCTTAACAGTTTATAAAATCTTTTTTAAAATTTTGATTACTCAGCTGTTCATATGCAAATGCTTGTCCCTTGTCTAAAAAAAAATATCAGAGTTGGCTTGCTGACCATTGTGATTTTCCAGAAATATCACATACCACAATTTGTGCACTTTGAAGTATTCCCAAAATTTTGAGCATGTTAACGATTGTTTACATGATGAACACAGAGAATAGATTCTTTAATGGAACACATATATCTGTATAATATCCACTGGTACACTTGCAAATGGTTCAGAAAGTTTGGTTATAACACAAAGCTGGTTTATTGCCTAAAATTTCCCTCTTATCAATGAGTTTTCCAGGAAGACAGATGATACCATAAACTGATGTAGCAATCTTGATGTAATTTGAGGAGAGCAGGAAGATGCTTTGTATTTCTTTAGAATTTAGGAGCAGAGATGACTCCAGAGATGGACTGAGAAGAAAAATGCAAATTATATCAAGAGTTTAGCATTTGATACTCTCATCTCTGTGGATATAGTGTATATCCTTGGTCCTCTATTCCTTCAATATTCAAATACTAAAAAAGAAGAATGTATATATAGGCATGTCAAACACTTAGATGAAAAGTGTGGATCTAAATTTTGATAGCATAACTTTAAGCTTCAAATATTTTTTTCCCCACTCAACAATATTCTGAACACTTAAGTGATGATGACTCTGACACCAGTCATTCATGATTCCAAGTAGTGCTTACCTCGGCTTTAATTTTGTTGTCTCCAAAACAGAGGTGCTGTAAATAGGCTGCAGCATTAGACTGGACCGAAGGAAACTGATGTTGCAGCATCTGTATCACTTCAGGTAGCTCCGGGTCTCTCCATCCAAATTCTCTGAACAAAAGGAAAGCAGGAGAACATAAGAGAAATCTTGCAACTGGTAGCCTGTGGTCAACTCATCTATGTAACACCTGTGAGAGTTTACATGGGAAGATTTCACAACTGATTGTCCTGGTTTTCTCACACATGTTGTTGCTTAGTTGCTAAGTTGTGTCCAGCTATTTGTGATCCCTCTCCCCCTAGGACTGCAGCACCCCAGGCTCTTCTGCATTCTGTTATCTCCCAGAGTTTGCTCACATTCATGTCCACAGAGTCAGTGATACTACCTGACCGTCTCATCCTCTTATATTTCTTACACATGCACTGACTTAAAAAAGGATTTGAAAAGATTTCCTTGAGCAAATACATACACACACATCTGGGGCTTCCCAGGTGGTACAACGGTAAAGAATCTGCCCATTAATGCAGGAGATGAAAGAGACATAGGTTCAAGCCCTGAGTCAGGAAGATCCCCTGGAGTAGGAAATGGCAAACTACTCAAATATTCTTGCCTGGAAAATTCCATGGACAGAGGAGGCCAGCAGGCTGCAGTCCATGGGGCTGTTAAAGAGTCAGACACAACTAAGTATGCATGCACATAAGCTTATGTAATCTTAGATGTATCACTGAAGTTGCCATGTTTATAAAGATTGAACAATCTTATTCACATAGACATTTTTCATTTGACTTCAGTAGATAATTTACAAGATCACATTTATTTTCCAAAATATTATTTCAACAGTCTTGTGCAGGTATAACATTTAGTTAAATTATCAGATAAGAGAAAATATAACTGAATGAGTCACACCTAAAATGTCCTGATACCAGTTATGCCATACTTGTTACATTTATGAGTAATATTGCTATTATCATAATCTCTTCTTTTAAAAACATACAGATTCCCTAAACAATTTTCTGAGGATAAAAGTATAGTAACAAGAAGCCTTCATAAAAGGAAATTATTCATTTAAAATGTTATGTTTATTCAAACAAATTTTATGCACGGTGCATTCTTTTTCTATATCCTCTTGTTTATATCTGAGCTACTCCAAAAAGCTAATTGTTTATTTAATTTTGAGAAACATGCTCCAGGATACTTAAATCCATTATAAAACACAAGGGTGACTGTACCATTATGCATATGAATACTCTTTCATGAAATTCACCAACTCAACCAGTTAGAGCAGTGATCCCCAACCTTTCTGGCACCAGGGATTGCTTTCATGAAAGACAATTTTTCCATGGATCGGGGTGGGGCGGGGCGGTGGTGGCCGGATTCAGGATGATTCAAGCACATTACACTTATTGTATACTTTATTTGTATTATTACATCAGTTCCACTTCAGATCATCAGGCATTAGAACCTGGAGGTTGGGGACCCTCGAGTTAGAACATGACACTGAGATGCATGGATGTAAGGATTCCATTTCTGAAGCAGTGAATCAATTTTTAACAGAGAAATAAAAAAGCAGCCCATGAGGCCACAGATGAAAACCTGACCCCTTGAACCACAAAAGGCTACTATTCATCTGAAGGATAGGCTGGAAGAGACTGGAGACAGCCTGGCAGCACCCACTTGACTCCCAGAAAACAACTCAAAAGCACCCATCCTCTTGCCGGCAGGTCAGTGCTGTCGTCTCAGAAGGGGAGTCATGAAAAATGGGACAGAAATGAGCAGACAAAGGTTACAAGTTTCCTCGTAGATTCTACCTGTTGTCTTTATCTTTTCTTTATCACGCCTGGTAGAAGTTGTCAAGTAAATCTTGAAGCATATTGGTGCTGCCTCACTGCTACTGAAGACAACATGGAATAGGATTCCTTTTGAATTGGCTCAGTTCTTACAGGACTGGATGGTGTGAGGAGCACCTTTGCTATAAAACATACTCAAATGGTTGCTGCTAACGGACCAACTATTGGATCTTCTTCAGCTAGGTGATCACAGTAAAAACAATTATGGATGAAAACACAGGAAGCTTGTTTTTCTTTTTAATTGAATTTTCTTTCACTGCATGATTTTAAACCACCTCAATATGCAACATCCAGATAGCACAGTCTTTTTTCTCATAATAGCAGCCTTTTAAAATTATATCCTTTGTTCAAGTTAAATCAAAATCTACAGAACACCTATAAATTAAAATTAGAAATGTCATGTGAATACACTGGATGACTAATATGAATTCAGGTAAGCCCATGCTATTGGAAAGTGATTAGTAAGGGATTCATTTCAGTCTATTTTACTAACCAGGTGAGAATTGCTCTATTGGGCTTATATGGCATAGATAAGAAAGTCTTTGAACAAGCGTACAGGAGGAACAGTCTTAGAGCACTTGGCCTGTTTGTGCATACCAGATGTACACCAGACTATCTGCATACACACAGAGCCCAGAATCAACAGAAGGAAAGTTTCAAAAGTCATGCAAGCCTGTTTTTCTGGAATGGTTTTGTTTTACTTAAAAGAGATTCTGCTCAGATTTTGTGTTTCCCTTGGAGATGGACTCTAGAGAAGAGCTGGACAAAGTAAAATGTCTGTCTTATTTGAGCCAGAATTCAGTACAAGGTATGGATACTTTATACGAGGTTTTTTTTTTCATCTGAAGAATAGTTTATTTACAGTTTTTGTTATTTTCAGGTGTACAGCAAAGTGATTTGATGTATAATATATATATATATTCTTTTCCAGATTCTTTTCACTTATAGGTTATTACAAAATGCTGAATATAGTTCCCCGTGTATAGTTGCTCCTTGCTGATTGTCCCTCACATGAGATTTTAATCCTGAAGGACAAGCAACATTCATAAGACAAAAGAATTCTGGTAAAAAAAAATCAGCAAAAGAACAGCAGGAGGAGAGACACTGGGTCATAGAAGGCTGACAGATTCAGGGAAGGGAAGGTGTGCATTCAGCCAGGACGGCTATGATGCAGGAGGCTGCAGGACGGGGCTTACCCAGGCAGGGGGCGGTGGGAATGAAGCTGGAAAGCAAGGTTGGCGTGAGATCGCAAAGAGCTTTGCATTTCAGTACAAAACGTCTGGGCTGTGGTCAGAACTGTGAAAGAAATCTAAGGCAATTTAGTTGTGTCCAGACTTACAGAACAGACATCTTAAGTAATACTGTGAGTGTGGACTAAAAGTCAGTGCCGAGGTTCCCTGTTCCATGGTGTCATGCTTTAATCCTTAACTAGCCTTATGTAGTTTCTTTTCATTTCATGGAGGAGGAAATTAATAGACTTAGAGATGGTCATAAACTTAAGAGAGGGAGCAGAAATAAAACTCTGGCCATCTGCTTTCGAATAGATATAATCATATAACAATCATGCCTACTGTAATTGCTATCTTGAAATAAAGTCTAAAAGTCTAAAAAATAAATACATTTAAAACTGTGTCTCCAGGGGACATCTGACAAGGTCAGAAGACAGTTTTGGTTGTCACAACTGGAAGATGCTATTGACATCCAGGGAGCAGACCCCAGGAATCCTGCTCAACATTCTATATTGCACAGACAATTCCCTATGACAAAGAATTATCTGCCCCAAAAGATCACTAGAGCCAAGACTGAGATACCCTGGTCTAAACATGTTCTGTTATGTGATCATTAAAAAAAAATTATTGTAGTGTAGCTGCTTTATGATGTTATGTGAGTATCTGCTGTACAGCAAAATCAATCAGCCATATGTATACACATCATCTCCTCTTTTTTGGATTTCCTTCCCATTTAGGTTACCACAGAGCACTGAACAGAGTTCCCTGGGCTGTCAGTAGGTTGTCATTAGTTATCTGTTCAGTTATAAAAAGGAATGAAATTGTGATATTTGCAGAGACCTGGATGGGCTTTAGAGACTGTCATATAGAATGAAGTAAGTCAGAAAGAGAAAAATGAATATCATATAGTAACACTATATTTGAATTCTAGAAACCAAAATGATACAGATGAACTCATTTGAAAAGTACAAAAATTTGATCATTTTTTGTTGAGCAGGTTATACATCTCTTATTTCTTGATTACTGCAGTAGAAGAGGTACAGGATTTGGCGTCCAAATAATTAGGAAAGAGTTCAGAACTTAAACATCTGGCTTTCTCCCTTCTAGATTACAAATATATATAGGAGAGTCCCTCAGTGCTTGCTGGTATTGGTTTCCATGGATCAAATATAGAGAATAATGCTGTCTATTTCACAGAACTTCTTTTTAAAAGGCAGCATAAAATATGAAAGTGCAAGTGCTGGGCAAACTATTAAAGGCGAGATGTGTGTGTGCGTGCTAGGTCACTTCGGTCATGTTTGACTCTGCGTGACCCCATGGACTGTAGCCCACCAGGCTCCTCTGTCCATGGGATTCTCCAGGCAAGAATACTGCAGTGCGTTGCTATGCCCTCCTCCACGGGATCTTCCTGACCCAGGGATGGAACCTGCATCTCTTAAGTCTCCTGCACTGGCAGAAGGCTTCTTTTACCACTAGCACCACCTGGGAAACCTCAAAAGCTAGGTATATACTGCAGGTATATACTGCAGCTGCTGCTAAGTCGCTTCAGTTGGTATATAATACTAATTGTTATTCTAAGACTTATAAAGGGTGCACACACACACACACACACACACACACACACACATTTAAACTTTTATGTAATACCACTTTTTAAAAAAATAAACTGTTGTACTATACTTCTTGGAAGGAATCTAAGTGTAAGAAGAGACACTGCTTTAGTCTGCAGTAAAAACTGTACATTAAAATGTGCCATTTTGGAAACAATTTTTCCACCTAACCCCTTCAGAGGCAAATTCTTAGCTCAGGAAGAGTGCTTTGTACACAGAGCTGGTTCAAATCCTGCTCCACTATGAATTCTCCTCTTCTATGTGTCTTGCTTGCTGCTGATCCACCACTGGCTGCCATAAATATCCATGGAGTTCAACTGTTACAGTGAGATAATAATTCCTACCTTAGAGTACTGTGGGATGATTAGAATTAATATATATGAACCCCTAGAGCAATGTCTGGCACAGTGTGGGCCCTCCAGAAATGTCAGGTATTACATATAACTAGATGAAGAAAAGAAGAATAGAAAATAAGAACCATCTACAATTTTCTACAGAAGCCCAGCTCACATCTCTCATTTGTTACCGAGCTTCACTTTAGAAATGTTTATGGAACTGGAGAATATGTAAATGTAACCTTTCCTCCATTAAAACTTGTCACACAGACCAACAATATTGTGACTTGGTCCTCACTCTTATAAGGACTCTCTGAGTTGTTAAAATTACAAGGCACTTAGCACACGGCTAAACAGCAAACAGTCTGAAATTTGTTACCATGTTAGGCTGGCACCGCAACCAAAGAGTTGATGTCCTGTCACAACATTTTTATCGAGTTTACTTCCATGCTGAAAAGAGCCCCAGGACAATCAAGTCTTCAGGAATTCACACTGAGATTTTCAACAAAGCTTTATGTCAGAGGGACAGAGTTCAATTTGACTGCAAGGTCAATAAACTCCATGGGAAGCCAGGCTGTGGATATTAATTAAATCTATGAAACTCTCAGCCATTTATAATCATCTGAACTCTAACTAAAAGTTTTAAAGACCATATTGGTTTTCCTTTACCATCCACAGACTATAAGGTGAGATATTTTGTTTTTTGACTTTGTCTTGTTTACAAGATAAGAGTAAAGAGGCCGCAGAGCCAGTGGTCACAAGAGTAAGTTAGATGGAATGATTTCTTTGTTTTACAAAATGGAGGTATCTTCATGCTTGTTGACAGATAAGAACTTATCCAACGATAAACACAAAGAACCATGAATATTTTAATTTTCATCTCTGAAGAGTGCGTCACCAAACAAAAAGCTGCTCTATATGGTTAATCGCTACAAAGCAGAGACATCACTTTGTCAACAAAGGTCTGTATAATCAAACCTATGATTTTTCCCATAGTCATGTATGAAATTGAGAATTGGACGATAAAGACGGCTGAGCACTTTCGAAATGTGGTGCTGGGGAAGACTCTTGAGAGCCCTTGGACAGCAAGGAGATCAGACCAGTCCATCCTGAAGGAGATCAACACTGAACACTCACTGGAAGGACTGATGCTGAAGCTGATGCTCCAATACTTTGGCCACTTGATGCAAAGAGCTGACCCACTGGAAAAGACCCTGGTGCTGGGAAAGACTGAAGGCAAAAGGAGAAGGGGGCAGCAAAAAATGAGATAGATGGTATTACAGACTCAATGGACATGAATTTGAGCAAACTCTGGGAGATATCAGAGGACAGAAAAGTCTGGCATGCTGTAGTCCATGGGGTCAGCTTATTTCAGTAAGGCCAGTAGCCATCACCTCCTGCCATACTCCTGCAAGCTGCTGCCTGCCTGCCTGACTTTGGAATTCACTCTTCCAGCCAACTGGAGAGGCTGTGCAGGATGCACAGTGGACATGGCAAAACTCCCTGTCCTCGGAGAACCTTCCAATGGCAGCTGGGAATCAATTACCTAAAGCAAAAATATATTATTTGCCAGAGAGTGACAAGTGTGCACTGGGTTGATCAATGTTCCTCCAAAATTCATGTCCACTTGGAACCTCAGAATGTAACCTTATTTGAAATAGGGTCTTTGCAGATGTAATAAAAGGTCAAGAGATCTCACTGGATTAGGATGGGCCCTAAATCCAAAGATAGTGTCCCTATAAGAGACAGAAAAGGGCATGCAGAGACAGAGAGAGGAAGGTGATATGAAGATGGAGACAGAGATTGTAGGGATGTGGCTACAAGTGAAGGAATGACAAGGATGGCCAGAAGGAGAAGGGAGGCCAAGCTTGGTTTCTTCTTCAGAACATCTAGAAGGAAGCAACCCTGCCAACACCTTGCTTTCAGACTTATGATCTCCAGAACTCTAAAAGCATAACTTCTGCTGTTTTAAGCCACCAAGTTTGTGGTACTCTGTTTTATTAGCCACAGGAAACTAACACAAGTTTGATGGGAAAGATGAAGCTGAGCAGATATAGGCAAAATGTGTGTGTGCTTGTGTGTTTGTGTGTGCATGGAGGGGTTGTTATTGTCAGCACAGTGGCTATGGAAGACCTCCCTGAGAACGTGACCTGGGGCACAGACCTACATGTGGTGTTGAGTTGAAGGAATGTTTCAGAAAGGGAGAATAGTGACAAGACCCTGAGGCAGGTGCTTGCTTGGCATGTCAGAGATGAGAAGGTCAGCGTGTGAACTGGAGCATATCCTGGAGACCATTATGGGACAGGCAGTGGGGCCCAGATTACAAGCCTTTGTCAGCCTCAGCAGGCGGCTGGCTTTTGCTCCAACTGATTCAGGAGCCATCCCAAAGTCATAATCTGGTTCATATTTTTAGAGGATCACTTTGTCAGTGCTTGCATGAATGTATACACTTGCCAAACCTCATAAACGGCAGGTCTGATCTTATATTGGGTTGGGCAAACAATTCCTTTGGGTTTTTCCATAAGATGATATGAAAAATCGGAACAAACCTTTTGACCAACCCAATATCTTGCAAAAGCTGGGCTTACAAAGGGGATCCCTCTGCCTGTGGTGTTGAGAACAGACTCTAGGTGGGCAGGATGGAGGCAGGGGCTTCTGCAGGGATCCTGGCAGGGGTGACGGTGGTGCAGCAGAGGGTGCTGAGAAGGGGAGGGAGTTTGGATGAGTCCTGAAGGCAGAGGCTGCAGTGGTCCCTGGTGGGCTGTGTGTGATGTGTGATGGGAAGAGACGCCCAGTGGATCCCTCCTATAAGCCCAGTCTGCCCCCATCCACTGGTCCACACAAACAGGTGACCCCTGCTGCCTTGTATCTCAGGCCCAATCTGGAGACAACATGGGGGACTGGAGTTTATTATTTCAGAATAAGAAGTTTCAACTGTCAAACATTCCACTAAGCTGAAGTGGAGAGAGACAAACAGTAAAATGATGAGAAAACTGGTTATTTCTGAACTATCATGGGTATTAGGTGCCTTCTCTGGTGGCTCAGAGGTTAAATAAAGCATCTGCCTCCAGTGCAGGAGACCTGGGTTCGATCCCTGGGTCAGGAAGATCCCCTGGAGAAGGAAATGATAACCTACTCCAGTATTCTTGCCTAGAGAGTCCCATGGACGTAGAAGCCTGGTAGGCTACGTCCACGGGGTCGCAAAGAGTCGGACGTGACCGAGCGACCTCACTTCACTTCACTTGAGATGCCAGAGATGCTCAAAGGGCTCCAACAAAACCTTGGGTACACCAGGACCCAGAGACCCCTCGAGGCGGTGCCAGACCTGACTCTGAGTGCCTGAATACCTCCTTCAGAGGCGCAAGGCAGCAGGGCCTTCTGCAGGGGCAGGCGCTCTGAGTGCAGCAGACCTGCGTCACGGGGTGTGGCATAAGCTCTTGGAGGAGGTCGCCATTAACCCCATCATGGAGCTGCCGAGCAGACGACCCACAAACTGCGGAACAATGATACCAAAGAAATCCTCACACTGCTAAGAAAGTTCTAGAACCCACAGCAGATTTCCCAACCTAGGGATCTGGCAAAGGGACTGAGAAACCCCAGGAAATTTGACTCTGGAGGCCAGTGAGATTTGATTCCAGAGCTTACACAGGACTGGGGAGACAGACTCTTGGAGGGCACAAACAAAACCTTGTGCACACCAGAACCCAGGAGAAAGGAGCAGTGACCCACAGGAGACTGACCCAGGCTTGCCTGTGAGTGTGCAGGACTCTCCAGTGGAGGCGTGGGTCAACAGTGGCCTGCTACAGGGTCAGGGGCACTGAGTACAACAGTGTGTACACAAGACCTTTCAAAGGAGGTTGCCATTATCTTCATTACCTCCACCATAGTTTGGTCTCAGGTCAAACAATAGGGAGAGAACACAGCCCCACCCATCAACAGAAAATTGGATTAAAGATTTACTGAGCATGGCCTCACCCATCAGAACAACACCTCAGTTTCCCCCTCCCATCAGGAAGCTTCCATAAGCCTCTCAACAGAGGGCTGACAGAATGAAAATCACAATCACAGACAACTAACCAAATTGATCATATAAACCACAGCCTTGTCTAACTCAGTGAAACTATGAGACATGCTGTGTAGGGCCACCCAAGACAGACGGGTTATGGTGGAGAGTTCTGACAAAACGTGGTCCCCTGGAAAAGGCAATGGCAAGCCACTTTAGTATTCTTGCCTTGAGAATCCCATGAACAGTATGAAAAGGCAAAAAGATAGGACACTGAAAGATGAACTCTCCAGGCTGGCAGGTGCCTAATACACTACTGGAGGAGAGCGGAGAGAAAACACCAGAAGGAACAGAGACGGAGCCAAAGAGAAAACAATACCCAGCTGTGGATGTGACTGGTGATGAGAGTAAAGTCTAATGCTGTAAAGGACAATATTTCATAGGAACCTGGAATGTCAGGCCCATGAATTAAGCCAAATTGGAAGTGATCAAAAAAGGAGATGGTAAGAGTGAACATTGACATTTTAGGAATCAGTGAACTAAAATGGACTGCAATGAATGAATTTAATTCAGATGATTATATATACTACTACGGGCAAGAATCCCTTAGAAAAAATGGAGTAGCCTTCATAATCAATGCAAGAGTCCAAAATGCAGTACTTGGGTGCAATCTCAAAAATGACAGAGTGATCTCTGTTCGCTTTCAAGGCAAACCACTCAGCATCACAGTGATCCAAGTCTATGCTCCAACCACTAATGCTAAAGAGGCTGAAGTTAAATGGTTCTATGAAGACCTATAAGACAAGACCTTCTAGAACTAATAATCAAAAAAAGATGTCCTTTTCTCCATAGAGGACTGGAATGCTAAAGTAGGAAATAAGAGGTACTTGGAGTAACAGGCAAGTTTGGCCTTGGAGTACAAAATTAAGCAGGGCAAAGGCTAACAGACTTTTGCTAAGAGAACGCACCTGTCATAGCAAACACTCTCTTCCAACGACACAAGAGAAGGCTCTATACATGGAAATCACCAGATGGTCAATAGCAAAATCAGATTGATCATATTCTTGCAACCAAAGATGGAGAAGCTCTATACAGTCAGCAAAAACAAGACTAGGAGCTGACCGTCGCTCAGATCATGAACTCCTTATTGAAAAATTCAGACTGAAGTTGAAGAAAGTAGGGAAAACCACTAGAACATTCAGGTATAACCTAAATAAAATCTCTTATGATTACACAGGACAAGGGACAAATAGATTTAAGGGATTAGATCTGATAGACAGAGTGCCTGAAGAACTATGGACAGAGGTTTGTGACATGATATAGGAGGCAGGGATCAAGACTATCCTCAAGAAAAAAAAATGCAAAAAAGCAAAATGATTGTCTCAGGAGGTCTTACAAATAGCAGTGAAAAGAAGAGAAGTGAAAAGCAAAGGAGAAAAGGATAGATATACCCATCTGAATGAAGAGTTCCAAAGAATAGCAAGGAAAGATAAGAAAGCCTTCCGCAGCGGTCAGCGGAAGGAAATAGAGGAAAACAACAGAATGGGAAAGAAGAGATCTCTTCAAGAAAGTCAGAGATACCAAGGGATAATTTCATGCAAAGATGAGCACAATAAAGGACAGAAATGGTATGGACCTCCCCATGCTATCCCTCTGGGTCATCCCAGTGCACCAGGTCCAAGCATCCTGTATCCTGCATCGAACCTGGACTGGCGATTAGTGTCTTATATATTATACATGTTTCAATGCCATTCTCCCAAATCATCCCACCCTCTCCCTCTCCCACAGAGTCCAAAAGACTGTTCTCTTTTGCTGTCTCACATCCAGGGTTATAGCCTCCAATTAAAATAAATAAATTAAAAAAAAAAAGAAATGGTATGGACCTAACAGAAGCAGAAGATATTAAGAAGAGGTGGCAAGAACACACAGATGAATTATACAAAAAAGATTCTCATGACCCAGATAACCATGATGGTGTGATCACTCACCTAGAGCCAGACATGCTGGAATGCAAAGTCACGTGGGCCTTAGGAAGTGTCACTATAAACAAACATAGTGGAGGTGATGGAATTCCAGCTGAGCTATTTCAAATCCTAAAAGATGATGCTGTGAAAGTGCTACACTCAATATGCCGGCAAATTTGGACAACTCAGCAGTGGCCAGAGGACTGGAAAAGGTCAGTTTTCATTCCAATCCCAAAGAAAGGCAATGCCAAAGAATGCTCAAACTATCACACAATTGCACTCATCTCACACGCTAGTAAAGTAATGCTCAAAATTTTCCAAGCCAGGCTTCAACAGTACATGAACCATGAACTTCTAGATGTTCAAGCTGGTTTTAGTAAAGGCAGAGGAACAAGAGATCAAATCATCAATATCTGTTGGATCACTGAAAAGCAAGAGAGTTCCAGAAAAACATCTATTTCTGCTTTATTGACAACACCAAAGCCTTCAACTATGTGGATCATGACTGTGGAAACTTATGGAAAAATATGAAAGAGATGGGAATACCAGACCACCTGACCTACCTCTTGAGAAATCTTTAAGCAGGTCAAGAAGAAACAGCTAGAACTAGAGTGGAAGAACAGACTGGTTCCAAATCGGAAAAGGAGTACGTTAAGGCTGTATATTGTCTCCCTGTTTATTTAACTTATATGCAGGTTACATCATGAGAAATGCTGGTCTGAATGAAGCACAAGCTTGAATCAAGATTCCTGGGAGAAACATCAATAACCTTAAATATGCAGATGACACCAACCTTATGGCAGAAACTAAAGAAATAAAGAGCCTCTTGATGAAAGTGAAAGAGGAGAGTGAAAAAGTTGGCTTAAAGCTCAGCATTCAGAAAACTAAGATCATGGCATCTGGTCCCATCACCTCATGGCAAATAGATGAGGAAACAGTAGAAACAGTGGCTGACTTTATTTTCTTGGGCTCCCAAATCACTACAGATGGTGACTGCAGCCATAAAATTAAAAGACACTTGTGCCTTGGAAGATAAGCTATGACCAACCTAGACAGCATGTTAAAAACCAGAAACATTACTTTGCCAGCAGAAGTCCATCTAGTCAAAGCTATGGTTTTTCCAGTAGTCATGTATGGATGTGACAATTGGACTATAAAGAAAGCTGAGCACCGAAGAATTGATGCTTTTGAACTGTGGTGTTGGAGAAGACTCTTGACAGTCCTTTGGACTGCTAGGAGATCCAACCAACCCATCCTAAAGGAAATTAGTTCTGAATATTCATTGGAAGGATTGATGCTGAAGCTGAAACTGCAATATTTTAGCCTGCTGGTGTGAAGAACTGACTCCTTGGAAAAGACCCTGATGCTGGGAAAGATTGAAGGTGGGAAGAACAGGGGATGACAGAGGATGAGATGGTTGGATGGCATCATTGACTAGATGGACACGAGTTTGAGCAAACTCTGCGAGCTGGTGATGGACAGGGAAGCCTGGCATGCTGCAGTCCATGGGGTTGCAAATTTTGGAAACAACTGAACTGAACTGAACTTAGGTACCTTGAATAAATCTTAGTCCAGAAATGAGTTTCTAGGAGTTGAGAGGTGAAAATAATGTAAAATGATCACAGAAAATTTATGCCAGTATTTACCATTTTTAATCACATGTGTTTTAACTATTAGTGAAAATCTGCTTCTACTGAAGACTTCTAAAAACCCATTAGATTAGAAAGAATATTATCACTTTTATGGTAACACCTATTAAAAAAATTCAGTTTTAAATAGTACTTATTTATTCATTAATACAAACATTTTCAATAAAAATATGCCCCAGAATGAAAAATTAACTTCATACATACCAGCATTTAGTTGCCCTGGAAATTCTAACAGGGTGTGCTTACTGATAATAGCTCAAGGGAAAAAATAACAAATTAGTACTCATAAATTCCTTGCAAGCCATAATGACTTTATGGAAAATTATACTCTATGACAATGGTTCCATTTTAAAATTAATAATCTATGATGCTTAGAAAAATCATCTCTGAACCTTTAGTGTCAACAAGAGGGATGGCATTTGATGCCCAAGATCTGGGTTAAGACTACATGATTCAAATAGTTTTAAGCAAGCATTTTTCTTGTCAGTATTAGGAGATCAGGATTTTGCCTCAGGATTAGATCAAGAAGTTGCGAAAAAGCCACAGAGTATTGATCATCCTCGAAAGATTTTACGTATTATACATGTGTGTGTGTATTAAAGGGAACTTAATATTAAATAATGGACTAGAAATATATAAATCATAGAATGCAGCACACTGATAAATTAGGTAGTCTGACAATTCTCTGAGAGAAAATTAAAAGTGATTTAATGATTCTTTTTATGAAAACGTCTGAACTGCTGACAGAAGTCACAGTTATATTGGCAGATGTGTTCTAAACACAGAGACGCCACCTCTTCAGATTCCACAGGAGGCTCCACGCTGCTAGAAGTGACGATGTGACCCACGGCACCTGGCATGGTGTCTTTACAAAGTAAACTGTGAGCACACGTGTGAGGGCTGGTTGATGAGTCCAGTCTGGGTGATAGCAATTTCCCCCCCATACCCATTGTTGATTTTAGTCCTGCAAATATTTGAAGCATATTTCCCACATATAGTTTCATCTCTGTTACCTTATTTTAGTTCTCCAAAGGATGACAACTTAATTTACTTCAGATAACACTGAACAGAGATACTTCCTTTAAATAAACTCTTGCATGCTACATGCTAAGTCGCTTCAGTCGTGCCCGATTCTTTGTAACTCTATGGACTGGAGCCCTCCAGGCTCCTCCGTCCATGGAATTCTCCAGGCAAGAATACTGGAATGTGTTGGCATTTTTTCCTCTAAGCGATCTTCTTGACCCAGGGATGGAACCCACGTCTCCTATGTCTCAAATTCAAGAAAGCAGGACTGCTATGGGTTGGTTCCTGCCAGGATGAGGAAGGCATTCTGTGACTGAAGATTCTTACTGAGAAGGAGCAAAGTTCAAACCATGGCTGGTGAAGAAACTGCCATCATTCAAAAGAGCCAGGGTAGGTGGTTGTTTTCATCAGTTCTTTGGTTCAGACAATGCTCCTCTTCGTGTTCAGACATAATTACAAGGGGCGGGGGCAAGGGGGAGGGCTTGACTGTGTCTTGAACCATCACTGCAGTTCATCAGAGTGGCCTCATGTGATGCTGACATTCTGGAAATCATCTATGCTCAAGAGAAAAACACCAAGGCTTCACTGTGGATGCCTGGTCAGCTCTGCTCCTCCTTGGCTGTGAGGCATGGGCTGCCCATGAAGAGAACCAGGGGTCACAGAAAGGGAAGGGAAGGTGCCAAAGACAAAGGTTCTTGTCTGGTTCTGGCTGTCTCTGCAGAAGTGGCACTTTGAGGGCTGACATGGTGTTTTTAAACTCCATCAGCATGCTATCAAATCCACATTTGAAAAGAAAAAGAAAGGAGAAGAAACCAGTGGCTCCGCCTCCATGAAGCCACCCTCCCATTCTCTTTGTATCGCTGATGGGAATCTGGTTATTTTGAAACCGTACAGACAGCAAGTCTGACCCTTGGGTATAAACTCCTGATGAATGACTTCATGTACCACGTCTGTTAGCATTTCTACTCTTGTGATTATTACCTGAAATGTCTTAGGAATGGGAGGAAAATGTCTAGGTGTTGTTTCCTAGTGGCCAGAACAGGAAAAAATACAAACTGAAACTATCAACATTTAGTTAGGTCTGCAGTGCCTAGTGCCCATGCCAAAAACATGCTTAGCTGGGTCTATTCTTTTACTTTTTCCATCAGAGGGATCCTAGAGCTATGACTACTCTGGGTAAACTCTTGGTATTAACCCTCCCTCCAAAAAATGAATTAAAGTGACTACATACACATTCATAATTCTTTATCAGGCAGATGAACTTCATCCATAAATATTCTCTTTAATCATATTTCACAGTGCCTTTGCCAAAAAACTATTAATTTACCTCCATTTCTGATATTTGGATATATCTGAGTATAAAATGTAAGGAATAAATTAACCTTTGATTTTGAATAAAACAACCCTCTCACAATTTATTAATAGTTCTTACAGATGCTGGGTGACAGGAGTAGGGCCAGACAGCTGTATACTATTATATCAGAAGATTCCATATATGTGCAACTGAATACATCAGAGCTTCTTTATGAAGTGCCATGGTTAAAAAAAAAAAAGGTGTTTCTTTCAAGATGATAGTGTTCAATTACCTTTAATTTCTGCACATTAATGAAGTCTTAGACTCTTAGACTAGGCTTTTATCGCCTCTGTGTCTGCCTAACTCTCAGGAGAATGGCTGTGACTCATCTGAAAATTAACTGAAAACTTTGCAATGAGTTTCAAGTCCGTGTCTGTTATCATTGCCATGTTGCTGCTGCTGCTAAGTTGCTTCAGTTGTGTCCGACTCTGTGTAACCCCATAGACAGCAGCCCACCAGGCTCCCTCGTCTCTGGGTTTCTCCAGGCAAGAACACTGGAGTGGGCTGCCATTTCCTTCTCCAGTGCATGAAAGTGAAAAGTGAAAGTGAAGTCGCTCAGTCGTGTCCGACTCCTAGCGACCTGATGGACTGCAGCCCACCAGGCTCCTCTGCGCGTGGGATTTTCCAGGCAAAAGTACTGGAGTGGGTGCCATGGCCTTCTCCAGTATCATTGCCACAGACTTTACTATTGAAGGTGAGGGAGATGGGTGGACAGGGCTGATGAAAGAGTTTTCATCACAGGAGAAAAGAGCAAGTGGCAGATAAATATAGTTTTCTTTACAGAAATAATAAAAGCATACAGTATTTCTTTTACTTTTTTTTCTTTTTACTAATTAACAACTATAATATAACTGAATAACTCTGCTGCACACCTAAAACACAACATTTTAAATCAACTATACTTCACTAAAAAATAATTAGAAAACAATATATTTTCTTCAGTAAGCATTTATTTAATCCCTAGATAAACACTGTTTTAAGTTCCACAGCAAACTGAAGCCACAGGGAAACAAATAATTTGCCTCCTGAAAAAAACTGATTTAATATTTAATTGTATAATCAAGTACTTTTTTCTTTGTGAAAAGTGACTGGACACAATAAATGGGCAGAACTTGACTTTATTTAATTTCAGAGGTTCTCAGAGGTTCCCAAACTTCATGGCTCCCTCTGTGTCTGTCAGATTTTTCCATGGTGCCCCTGGACCAAAAAAGATGCCTGAACTTTTCATTATAAGGAGTCAGGTGAGAGGGGCAGGTGGGGAAGATAAATTAGAGGTTTGGTATTAATATACAGACATTACTACATATAAAATAATAAACAATAAGATCCTAATGTATAGCACAGGAAACTATACTCAGTATCTTTTAATCAGTTCAGTTCAGTACAGTTCAGTTGCTCAGTCGTGTCTGACTCTTTGCGACCCCATGAATCAGAGCCCGCCAGGCCTCCCTGTCCATCACCAATGCCCAGAGTTCACTCAGACTTGCATCCACTGAGTCAGTGATGCCATCCAGCCACCTCATCCTCTGCTGTCCCCTTCTCCTCCTGCCCCCAATCCTTCCCAGCATCAAAGTCTTTTCCAGTGAGTCAACTCTACTCATGAGGTGGTCAAAGTACTGAAGTTTCAGCTTTAGCATCATTCCTCCCAAAGAAATCCCAGGGTTGATCTCCTTCAGAATGGACTGGTTGGATCTCCTTGCAGTCCAAGGGACCCTCAAGAGTCTTCTCCAACATCACAGTTCAAAAGCATCAATTCTTCGGCGCTCAGCCTTCTTCACAATCCAACTCTCACATCCATACATGACTACAGGAAAAACCACAGCTTTGACTAGACTAGATGGACCTTAGTCAGCAAAGTAATGTCTCTGCTTTTGAATATGCTATCTAGGTTGGTCATAACTTTTCTTCCAATGAGTAAGTGTCTTTTAATTTCATGGCTGCAGTCACCATCTGCAGTGATTTTGGAGCCCCCCCAAATAAAGTCTGACACTGTTTCCACTGTTTCTCCATCTATTTGCCATGAAGTGATGGGACCAGATTCCATGATCTTCATTTTCTGAATGTTGAGCTTTAAGCCAACTTTTTCACTCTCCTCTTTTACTTTCATCAAGAGGCCTTTTAGTTCCTCTTTACTTTCTTGTAATAACTTAAAATGGGAAAAAATCTAAAAAAAGAATATACACACACACACACACACATATATATGTACACATGGAGCTTCCCCCAGGTCTCAGCAGGTAAAGAATTCACTTGCAATGCAGGAGCCAGAGGAGACACATGTTTGATTTTTGGGTTGGGAAGATGCCCTAGAGGAGAAAATGGCAACCAACTCCTGTATTCTTGTCTGAAAAATCCTATGGATAGAGGAGCCTGGCAGGCTATAGTCCAAAGGGTTACAAAGAGTCAGACAGGACTTAGCACACAACACCCCCATGTACACACACATATACACACACACACATGCATATACACCTGTGTGTGTATACGCACACACACAACTGAATCCCTTTGCCATACAACAGAAACTGACATAGCACTGTAAATCTCAAACCTGGATCTCCTGCATTGCAAGCAGACTCCTTACTGTCCGAGCAGTCAGGAAAGCGCCTGAGTCAACTACACGTGGATAAATTTTTTTTTTTTAAGTGTCTGGTCCAAACAACTTAAGAGCTGTCTCTTTCCTGATGAGCTAGAGCCTTCTGGGCCACATACAACTTCTTAGACGTTGGTATCAGACACTACTATCTTCAGTTCCTCTTGTATCAATGTTCACAGGGTACTTGCTTTTAGGACAGAAACCTCTGCAAATCCAGGTTTGCAAAGTTATCACATCATCCAGTGGGGGCACAACTGAATTTTGAAACTGAACCAATTTGAGCTCACGCTTCCCTGGCATCTGAAAGATGCTCCATCTCCCTCAAAAACGTAAACCACCCGGCGGGGCCACTCTGAGGGTTTGCTGTGTCATCCTGAGGCTCCTTTGAACATAGTTTGGGAACATCAGCAGATGATCCTTCCAACAGCTATGACCTAAATAAACCTAACTAAAGAATTTCACCATAATTAACAACTGTTAGGGGAAAGGGGAGATGATTACACAGAATAGGAAGTTTACAAATTTACATTTAGAATTTCACTTACGTGACACAGTAGATACATCCCATGAACATATACTCTAGTCATTTTGGAAAATATTCTGGTCATCTGCAGTTAACTTTTCCTTGTGTAAATATTTTCCAATGTATTATTTTATGACTTTCAAAGATCTGAATCACAGCATTCCTTAATGATTCTTCAGGTGTTTAAAAGTGCTTACAACAGAATTTAGGGAGATACCAACATTTAAAATTGCCTTCTCTCTCTCTCTTGCTCTTTTTTTTCACTTTATCAAGAATACAGTAAATGGACTCAAGAAATGTTCACAAAAAAAATTCCACTTTAGAGCCAGTGGCATTACTGAAAACACTTCATTTTCTTATACCCAGCATGCTCTTCACTATCTCAAACTGCTGTTAAGGTTTGCATTCTTGCCCTTGATTCTTTTTTTTTTAAATACTTTATTCTACTTTACAATACTGTATTGGTTTTGCCATACATTGACATGAATCAGCCACAGGTGTACACGATCTCCCAGTGCCGAAGCCCCCTCCCACCTCTCACCCCACCCCAAGCATCATCCCCGGATCATCCCGTACACCAGCCCCAAGCATCCTGTATCCTGCACTGAACATAGACTGGCCCTTCATTTCTTATATGATAGTATACATGTTTCAGTGCCATTCTCCCAAATCATCCACCCTCTCCCTCTCCCTTAGAGGCCAAAAGTCCGTTCTATACATCTGTGTCTCTTATGTTGTCTCACCTACAGGGTCATCATTACTATCTTTCTAAATTCCATATATATGTGTCAGTATACTGTATTGGTGTGATTCTGATGGACCTCCGTATACCCACTTCCTGCCCTTGCTCCAGGGTCTCTGTTGGGCACTGTGGACTTAAACTGCAGGATAAGAGGTCAGGTGAGCAACCAAACAGACACAGAAAACAAATGGGCTCAGTGATGTGAAAACGTTTCTCGGATGAATGTAACAAGTACTCTTTCTAGATTTGACTGTGCTGAGTAATCAGAGATTGTACAGAGAAAATACCATATCCGCCCCCTACAGAGAGAATTATAGATTTACTAATCAGGGAGAATATCTTATACAACATGACTTGACAATAAGCACTGGCGTGATTGTCATTTACAGGATACCAAGGGGGAAGGGGATGAACTGGGTGACTGGGATTGACATATATTCACTATTAATACTGTGTATAAAACAGACAATTAATGAGAACCCACTGTACAGCCCAGGGAACTCTCCTGATACTGTGGTGATCTAAATGGGAAAAAAAAATCAGAAAAGGGGATATATGTATACCTGTAGCTGATTCACTTTGCTGTACAGCAGAAACAAAATATTGTAAAGTGAGCATACTCCCATAAAAATCAATTTTAAAAATGTGTATGACTAGCATAAAGTCAGTGTTGGTATTCACTTTTTCCTTAAAAACTGATGGACCTCCGTATACCCACTTCCTGCCCTTGCTCCAGGGTCTCTGTTGGGCACTGTGGACTTAAACTGCAGGATAAGAGGTCAGGTGAGCAACCAAACAGACACAGAAAACAAATGGGCTCAGTGATGTGAAAACGTTTCTCGGATGAATGTAACAAGTACTCTTTCTAGATTTGACTGTGCTGAGTAATCAGAGATTGTACAGAGAAAATACCATATCCGCCCCCTACAGAGAGAATTATAGATTTACTAATCAGGGAGAATATCTTATACAACATGACTTGACAATAAGCACTGGCGTGATTGTCATTTACAGGATACCAAGGGGGAAGGGGATGAACTGGGTGACTGGGATTGACATATATTCACTATTAATACTGTGTATAAAACAGACAATTAATGAGAACCCACTGTACAGCCCAGGGAACTCTCCTGATACTGTGGTGATCTAAATGGGAAAAAAAAATCAGAAAAGGGGATATATGTATACCTGTAGCTGATTCACTTTGCTGTACAGCAGAAACAAAATATTGTAAAGTGAGCATACTCCCATAAAAATCAATTTTAAAAATGTGTATGACTAGCATAAAGTCAGTGTTGGTATTCACTTTTTCCTTAAAATGTGTCTGTTTTTAAAAATCGAAAACTCTTTACAGTCTCCCATTAAGTACAATACAGTTTATGTTTTGCTCTCTCAAGATCTAAAATCACTTAAATTACCAAGTTGCAAAGCAATTCTTCCTCAAAGAGATCTATATTCTTAAGAACAGCTTACAATTAATTTTTTTTTTAGATTAAAAAAGAAGACATGTTAGGAAGTAACTGGCCCAAGGTCACAGAGAGAGCCAGCTGTATGAACACGACTCGAGAGCCTGTCTTCTCATCCAACTGTGCATGTATTTGTCAACTGTCACTTATTGAGACCACCATGAGGATCACACAGAAGGCTAAACACTGAAGAATTCCTGCTTTCAAATTACAGCATTGGAGAAGACTCTTGAGAGTCCCTTGGACTGCAAGGAGATCAAACCAGTCCATCCTAAAGGAAATCAATGCTGAATATCCATTGGAAGGACTGATGCTGAAGCTGATGCTCCAGTACTTTGGAAACCTGATGGGTAGAGCTGACTTACTGGAAAAGACCCTGATGCTGGGAAAGATTGAGGGCAGGAGGAGAAAGGGACGACAGAGGATGAGAAAGCTGGATGGCACCACCGACTCGATGGACATGAGTTTAAGCAAACTCCAGGAGATAGTGAAGGACAGAGGAGCCTGGTGTGCTGCAGTCCATGGAGTTGCAGAGTTGGCCACGACTGAGAAACTGAACACACACAAACATATGTGTGTAGCTGATTCACTTTGCTGTACAGAAGAAACTAATGTGAAATTGAAAAGCAACTGCCAATAAACATTTTTAAACTTTTCAAAGAAAAATTAAAGCAAACAAAACAAACAGCAAATTACAGAAGTCAACACAGGAAGAATTAGTGTTTATTGGGCTCCTCCTGTATACTCGGAACTGCGCTGGATACTTTACCCACTTCATACTCATTGCTGCTATGCTGTCTGTGATGTGATAAATAACATTTTCCAGATAGAATACATTTCCCTAATTTCTACGCTTCTACTAACCTTAGTGTTCTTGTTTTAAGTCTTCATAGAAAATAAGGGATTTTCTATGCCAATCAAAATCTGCTAGTGGGAATCAAATCCAAATACGTTCTTTAAATAAGGTCTGATATAAAACACAATCTTTCTTTACCTACATGATATTCATTTACTTTTATTTATTTACCTAACCTAGATAGTATATTCAAAAGCAGAGACATTACTTTGCCGACTAAGGTCCGTCTAGTCAAGGCTCTGGTTTTTCCTGTGGTCATGTATGGATGTGAAAGTTGGACTGTGAAGAAGGCTGAGCACCAAAGAATTGATGCTTTTGAACTGTGGTGTTGGAGAAGACTCTTGACAGTCCCTTGGACTGCAAGGAGATCCAACCAGTCCATTCTGAAGGAGATCAGCCCTGGGATTTCTTTGGAAGGAATGATGCTAAAGCTGAAACTCCAGTACTTTGACCACCTCATGTGAAGAGTTGACTCATTGGAAAAGACTGTGATGCTTGGAGGGATTGGAGGCAGGAGGAGAAGGGGACAACTGAGGATGAGATGGCTGGATGGCATCATGGACTCAATGGACATGAGTCTGAGTGAACTCTGAGAGATGGTAATAAACAGGGAGGCCTGGCGTGCTGCAATTCATGGGGTCACAAAGAGTCAGACACGACTGAGCAACTGAATTGAACTGAACGGAACTGACCTGAAGGTAATATATTACCTTGTCCCCAAACTATTTAGTACAGTCTATCAAAATCACTAGGATGACCAGTTAGAAGCTTTCCATTGAGTGGATATTTGGAAAATGATGACTTGTTGAAATATAATAAGCTAAAATCTTGACGTTAAAAATCTACATGAATCACCACAATTTTAATATATCTAGCTTAGCAGCATGATAGATCATTGTGGTTGTTAAATAATTGCTGTAGTCAATTCCATTTTCTTCCCAAGGGTCCTATAAGATAGGGTCTATAATTATCTTTATTCATGTGAGACCAAGGTTCAGAGAGTTTAAGCGATCTGCCTGAAGTTGGTAGAAGGAAGTCCCGAGAGTCAACTTGGGTTGCCATGAGTCTATACCCTGGGTCACTGTGTGAAGGAGAGCCCATGCCCCCCACGACTGTGGTTCTCAGGAATAGTGAAGGAAGCTGGAATTCATCTGGGCACAAAAGAGTAATTTATCACAGGCAGTGAAAGGAACAATGTTCCTATTTTTCAAGACAACATTGAACGCACTCAAAGTTTCTGGTGTTCCTCAGGGAGTGTCCGACTTCCACATGAGTGTGAGAGGTGCAGGCTGTGTTCAGAGGCAAGGTCTCATAGATCTTTAATCTTCCACTAGGTCACAAGGGAGGTACATTTCCTGAAGTTACGAGAGCATTCAGGTTCATTCTACAGGGGATGCCAAAATGAAAAAGCAGATTTGATCTAGATTCTTCTGTTTTGAAAATTCCAATAGATGCGTGTAAGATCCATGAAAGAGATCTCAGGCTTAATAGAAGCAGGCCTTGTCCTCTTTTGCAAATTTGAAAAGACTCATGATTGATTAAAATATTATGTTTGGCTTGATAGTCCAGACATCAACTGTAAAAGGCACTACTTTAGCTGAAAAACACTGACAATACAGCTGTTTTTCAGCATCTTCATTCCTCAGAGCAATGCCCTGGGCTTTAAGTGGTTGTTCCAACTTAAAATTCAGATTCAGGATGATGCCAGAGCTCAGTTTGGGGATCAGTTTTAAATGCCTTTTCTTCATCCCCTATTATGTATGTGCCATCGATGAGTTTTTCTAAACATGCCTTGGCCTAGTTATGTTGAGTCTCTGAACTATTTCAGCCTGTAAATTTACTGCCTATTGTGTGATTTAATGCTTCCTTTGTGGTTAAATAGAAGAGGAGAAAAACGCTTGAGTCAGCAAAGTGGGGGAGGCGAAGAAACAAAACCAGACCTTATCTGTGGAAAACGTAGGCCTTTTCGGTGCAGCCACGGCTCCCAGGTTTGGGATCCTTCCTGCTACAGTCAGGCCTCCAGTCTTTCAGAACGTACTAGAAAGCAGAGCTCGCTTTGCTGCTTTTACACACAACCCAACTTCAAGCAGGCAACGTGTTAGTCATTCAGTCGTGTCTGACCATTTGCAACCCCATGGATGGTAGCCTCTGTTCATGGGATTCTCCAGGCAAGAATACTGCAGTGGGTTGCCATTCCCTTCTCTGAGGGGTCTTTCTGACCCAGGGGTCAAACCCAGGTTTCCTACGTTGCAGACAGACTCTTTATGGTTTGAGCCACCAGGAAGGTGTACGACAAAGAAACATCTTTGGATCCTAGCCATTTTTGTGTCCATTTTGCAGCTGGAAGATATAAAATATTTGTTGGGGGAAAAGACTCTTAGCACGAAAATCACCATAATATTATAACACAGAGAAAGTTCATCCTTGTCTCATTTTCTCTGAAAAGTAAACACTGTAAGTTGCCATGAACGTGATGGTTACCCAATCTAGAAAGAAGGATACTGATGAATGAACCAGCAGGCAGTATTATCTCAGAAGAACACAAATATTTGTAAAAGAGTATTTCTTCATTAACAGTTGGGAAAAAATATCACCACAAATAAAAAGCGTGGTTATTCAGTTCTTCCATCGCTCAACCGGCAGCATCCAATCAGACACGAGAACTATCAGTTCAATTTCCATAACAGCGCCGTTGCCGGAGCCGAGGCCCAGGGCCTCACTACCTCTTGCTTTGAAAACTGTGATGCTTCTTACCTGCCTCCTTACTCCAGGCTGGAACCCCCAGTTTACCATGCACACCATCACTGGTGTGCTTTAGAAGCTACAATGCTTCTAAAGACAAACCTGAACATCGTACGGACCTTCTAGAAACTCTCCACTTGCATTCCATCACTCACAGAATTTTGCTCCAGAAAAGTCCCCAGATAGTGGCCCCTGTCTCCTCCCGCTGCTGTACCGTTTTCGATTCCTGCTCATGCCTGGCCGTGCTGCTTCTTCCACTGCTGAGCTGGCCTGGTTCCCATCTGTCTGGCAAATGCTACTGTGCACAGGCATCACGTGCATGCGTACTGAATCACTCAGTCATGTCCGACTCTTCGCCATGCTAAGGGCTGTAGCCCACCAGGCTCCTCTGTCCAGACAAGAATACTAGAGTGGGTTGCCAGGCCCTCCTCCAGGGGATCTTCCCAATCCAAGGACCTGTGTCTCCTGTGGCTATCTACGTGGCAGGCAAATTCTCTATCACTGAGCCATGGGGAAGCCTTGCAAAGCCTCTAAAAGCCCTTTACTGATGACAAAGAAGTTGATAACATTTATAGGCGATATTGGTGTGTATCACCTGTGGATCACACCACCTTGGAGAAAACGGTATCCATTTCTGACACTATGGGAATTTCCCTGGCTTCTCTTGTGGCAGGCAAACAAAATTTGTAGCACTTGTCACACTGAAATTTCACATGCGTCTGTGTGATTGGTTAATAATGGCTTTCTTCACTAGAGAAGTAAACCCCAGCAAGCAGGGATCCTGTTTTTGAGCTCATTACCATGCTCCTGGTGTTCTCACATGGCTAATAGATGGCAGGTACTCAGTGAACAAATTAAACTATTCCAAAGTTAAAAACATCTCAAAGGTAAGCAGTGGCAATGATAGGAAGCATGTAGATGCAAATGCCATCTAACTGCTGACCTAGCGGTTACCTGCACCCTTGCTTACCACACCTACCTGACCGCATTCCTTCACTGTGTACCACCCACTGAGTGTCAGCGATGCACAGAGAACAGTGTAAGAGCACAGGCCCCCAGGAGCCTCTGTCTGGGAGGCTGAGGATGGAGGTAAGTGGGAGAAGACACGTGACTAAGGCAGGGCCACTCAACCTTGGCTCTCTGGACTTTGGGGACTGGAGAAGTCCGGGTTAGGGTAGGGAGGGGCTTCATTGTGTTGTAAGATGTTTTGCAACACCCCTGGTGTCTTCCAACGAGATGCCAGTAAAGATACCTCTGGGTCTTCTGAGGTGGCTCAGCAGTAAAGAATCAGTCTGCAATGCAGGAGCTGCAGGTTTGATTCCCGGGTCTGGAAGATCCCCTGGAGGAGGGCATGGCAACCCACTCCAGAATTCTTGCCTGGAGAATCCCATGGAGAGAGGAGCCTGGTGGGCTACAGTCCATGGGGTCACAAAGAGCCGGAGAGGACTGAAGCAACTGAGCACACACACACAGGTACCCCCACTTTTCCCAAGTTTGCTTTATACTACTTTGCTTTTAGGAAAAACCTACATGAGTTATCTAGGAACGATCTACATTAGTTATCTGTTTTTGCCAACAGGAAAAATCCAAACAGGCTTTTTCTTTTTATAAAAAAAAAAAAAAAGAGGGGCAGAAAATGAAAAATTCTCCATTGTTTTACATGATTTGGGCTGAGAAAGGTTTCCTAGGAACACTTTATGTCACAAGAGAGAGAAAAGCAATATCTCTCCTCTAGTTGTTAACAACCCAAAATGTCCCCAGGTATTGCCAAATATCGTGGGGAGAGTGCTGCAGAATCATTCCCTGTTGAGAACCCCCAACATAAGGAATAGTTTTGATGCCACCAGAGAAAGGCCACAGGAAACTAATCCTATCACACAGACCCCCGGCAACTCCTTCCCTGCCAATAAAGTTGCCAAAAGAGAGAATAGGTTTCCTGTACAGGATTTCGGGGAACTCTGGTCTAGAGTTAGAGTTCCCGAAGGCATACAGTAAAGACCACTTTACTTTTGGGTCAGGCACCTAAGTGAACGAACAGGCCTCAGCCCTGCATAAGGTGCAGAGAATGACATGGGGATGGAGAGAGGGTATTCGAGGAGTTTACTAACTAGCCACTCTGGCGGCAGCCTGATGGCCAACAGGCTCTCCAGAGCACAGTCTGCCTTCTTAGAACTCAGTACAACCATGGGTGAAGGAGTGACTATGTTAAAAAAATTTTTTTAACTTTTTTGGCCACATCAAGTGGCACGCAGGATGTTAGTTTCCCGACCAGGGATTGAACCCATGCCCCCAGCAGCAGCAGCAGAGAGCCTTAACCACTGGCCCACCAGGGAAGTCCCAAGGAATGACTGTTTTATGCTGGTTCCCAAAGGCAGCTCGGCAGTCTGTGCACGTATCTGCAAGAACAGGCACCCGGGTGTCCTGGTACTAAATAACTTCATGCCTTTTTAACATCACTGTCATTCTCCCTGCCAGACCCTCCTCCATCAAGGAACAGAGCTGGGGTGGCATTTTTAATCGCTATATTCCTGGGGTGAATAATGGTCCTCCACTGATCTGGTGTCTCAGTCAAAGTTAGATCTCACTGAAAGTTAAACCGTTTTAGTCCCGCTTCCACGAGCACTGTGACGGCGGAAGCCAGCCTGGTGCCTCAGGCTCAATGGATTTCCTATAATAAACCCCAGACACCAGAGCAGCGCAAAGCCCTTCCCCTCAGGGATCCTGCCATATGCTGCCTGGTAACAAGGGCCACAGGCAAGACAGACGACAGACATACGGTCCAGAGGGGCCAGAACACTGGCCAAGCTGAAAGCATGTGGAGGGGCTCGGCTGGACCCTGCTCTCCTTACCTCTGTCTCCCTGGAAACAGAGTGGCTTCCATCTGGTCACCCCAAACCCTTTCAAACACTAACCTGTCCACACTGTAAAATAAGCATATGCTCAGACACTGACTAGGCCGGCGAACGATTCAAGGTCACACGGAAAAAGCTTGAAGAAGTTGAAAAAGATTTTCACGTTCTCATTCCTCCTCCAAGGCAATAACATCTGGCCATCGTGTCACCCTTATTAAGAGAAAATCCCCCAATCTTGGTAAGTTTCACTTTTTTGGCTACTCCTCATTTTCGCACACAAAATTGGTCTTTAAAATGTTAATTAAAGAGGTTACACAAGACACAAAGATTTTTCATCTTTGGAATGAAAGACGGTCATTGTATCTGAGATAAAGGATAAAAAAGAAAGAAAATAATCTTCGCCATGATCAAGAGAAAAAGCAGTCATGCTTCTGAAGTTTGGGAAATTAAAAAAAAAAAAATCCCAAGAATTTCAGGTCACTTAAAACAGTATTCCTATTTTTAGATTTCATAAGATTTTAACCAAGTTTCATTTTAACAGAAAAGGTCTGGACATTCTCTATAGTCTTTTATTTATCTTTTTACTTCTGGTTTTCCTTTGCATCCAAAAGATCAGCCAATGAGAAGATTCTTACTGTGTTTCTTTTCTTTTTTTTTTAGTTTCCTATCTGAACCACTGTATCTTTTACATAGACTTTGTGAAAGTTAGTTTTATATGCCAATTTGGCACACTACCACATCCAGTTATTCAATTAAACACTAATTTAGGTGCTGCCTTGAAGGTATTTTATAGATGGGGTTAATATTTATAGTCAGTTGACCTTGTATGTATGACCAGTCGTGTCTGACACTTTATGACCCCATGGACTTTAGCCCTCTAGGCTCCTCTGTCCATGGGAATTCTCCAAGCAAGAATATTGGAGGGGGTCGCCATTCCCTTCTCCAGGGGATCTTCCCTGACCCAGGGACTGAACTCAGGCCTCCTGCATTGCAGGCTGATTCTTTACTAGTCTGATTCTTTACTACCTGCAGGGTCTAGTAGAAGAAAAATTGGTAGAAATCTGTTTTCTTTCCTACTGAACTTATATTAGCAAGAGAAAATATCTGGGGAACTAATACCTTAGACGGCCACTCTGACATTGAACCTTTTCCTCCCTGAGCTGGTCACTGTTTGTCTTTGTTTTTTATGTCACTTGTCATAATAAGGCAGAACAGTAAGCACAGGCCCTATAAATCTGCTGTTCCAGCCGGCCTCACAGTCTGGTGAGTTAATGGTTCTCAGTAGACAGGCATCCGTTTAGACCGACTTCACTGTGAGTTCCCCAAGTGGAAAACCAGATGAGGTGTTTCCTTTTTTCACCTTGCTCTGTGTCCTGAGAGCTTGGCCTTATGACCATCTGAAGAGTGCCATTGCAGGAGGAGAAGAGGGCATCAGAGGATGAGATGGTTGGACGGCCTCACTGACTCCATGGACACGAGTACGAGCAAGCTCCAGGAAGGACAGGGAACCCTGGAGGGCTGCAGTCCATGGGGTGGCAAAGAGTGGAACTCTGGAGATCAGCCAGAGAGACTAGATAAGGCTCTGAAGCACAAACTCATGAGCAGCGCTTTCTTTGTCCAGCTGCGCCAGTTTTGGGGAGTTTGGAATAAGGAGACTCAACCCATAAGGGGCCTTTGCTGTCTCAGTCCACACTGCTTTGCCAATGCTGGAAAAATCCCATCCAGGAGCTCCTGCCAGGTGTCACAGGTTCTATCTGGAGCCTTGGTCTTCACTATGCCATTCCTATCACCTGTTACAAGGAAGGGCTTTTACTTTCTTAGACTAGCTCTCAGAGCCAACTTCTGGATCTCGTGAGGACTGCCTACTCTTCTGCGAGACACCTCTTGTACCTCCAGTTAAGCCATAAAAAAGGCTCACTGGTTTGAGTCATTATTTGAGATTAAAATAGGATCCTTACTCGTCAGTGGCCAGATGATGAATCCTTTGAATTGGTATATTTAAAAAGAAAAAAATTTAGAAAGCTGTTACCCTAAAACCAAATTAAAAAGTGGATTAAAAAAAATATATATATATATATCCAAGAACAGAGGAGCCTAGTGGGCTACAGTCCTTGGGCTCACAAAGAATCAGACAGGACTGAGCAACTAACACTTTCACTTTCTTTCACATGCATATATAATATATATGAGCTAACCTTAAGGACATATCAACTGGATGAAGGAACAAAAACTAGGCTTAAAACAAAAAAATCAAATGTAAACATAGTCTCAGCAATTCCCCAGGTCCTCCTGGATCAAAAATAATCAGAAAATGGATCAGCTGGAAGCTAATATTCACAGGTTAATAGAAGTCACTGCGTTTGTCTTACAAACCTCCACAACCTGAAGTACAAATCAAGGCACACATATCTTCGTCAATTCCCAAACCCTGTCCATTTCTCTCAAAACGCTTGTAGACAACCATGATCCTAGAATCAAAACTGTCCATTACTGAAAAAAAAATTGAATAGTAATTCCTCTAAGACTTGAGAGTAGATAAATATGCTCCAACATTCCTAGGAGAAAGCATCTTTTCTATCTCTGTCCTTTGAAGGTGTAAATCCTACTGTGTCTTTAAAATGTAAACACAGTCCATAGTTACCTGAGAATAAAAGGAAAACAAAGGAGGTGGGAGAAGGTCTTTTTATTTTATTTTTTTGCTCTGGATTTTTTAAATATAAATTTATTTATTTTAATTGGAGGCTAATTACAATATTGTATTGATTTTGCCATACATCAACATGAATCCTCCACGGGTATACATGTGTTTTTAAACACAAATTTACTCACAATCTCCTTAAGATCGCTTGTCAAAGGCAAACACAAATCTTAGAAATATTCTCCACAAAGAATAAAAGACTTTAGCCACCACAGAGCTAACTGTATCCTAACTGTTATTTACAAACTAGTGAATTTCATGTTGCACCTGATTCGTGGCTAAAACTTTAAGATGGAAAGTAAGAGATCTCTGCCTCTGTCAGTCTATATGTCAACGTATGTATATTCTAGGCATGGTATTTTTCTGCCTTCTGATGATATTGCCAAAATTGTTTTGTAAAAGAGCTCTATTTAATTGGCTTAAAGACAAAGAAGTGCTTATATGAATAAAGTATAAGAGAAATCAACCCAAATACTTTACAAGTTCCCATGATCTAAGGTTAACCTTCAGTAAGCTGGAGCTAGTTTAAGGATGTTGGTTTAAATTAAAGCAGGCATACTTTACAATGACTGAAACTGAATATAATGGAAATATGCAACTTTTATAGTACCTGAGCTTATTGAGCAAATAAGTTCACATTACAAAATTTGTTAGCAAAGAAAGTAACTTGGAATAATTAAATGTTCATAAGTAATCTAAACCTAATTGCTGAAAACAAATAAACAGATGTGACTGGGATAAAAGTTTTTAGGGCAATTTTTAATGAATAATCATTTTATGGTATATCTACTTGAAAATAGTTACCCAAATCTCTCTGGCTACTTAAGAATTTCACTAAGTTAAATTAAATGATAAAACTTCACTGAATATATAGGACAGTTCTAAAAAAGGTAAAATATTAGAACATTAATTCCTCAACATAGGTTAATCTACTTTTGACTTTCCTTCGGAAAAGAAATATATCTGGATCTAGTAAACATGTTTTATCCCATATTGAGAAATCTTATGTAAGAAAGGACATGTTTCTAGAAATTATAGAGATTGTTTATGTTTGTAACTCACAGAATGCTAATGTGAAGGACAGCTTATAATTGCTTACTTTTTAGTTTTCACTAGAAATTAAAGGCTAAGGGCTAAAAAATCTAACATACGTGATTAAAGGTTTAAGGAGTAATAAGAGAAGTGATTCTGTATGCAAGGAAAATAAAGTATATTTTGGGAAAAAAGGTGTGACATATAGAGATGCAAGGAAAAAGAAAAGTATTAAAGCTTATTATTTTATGAATGGGAAAAATAAGGAACAAACCAACATGGACATAGAAACTTATAGAAGGTTTTTTGAAAAGGAACCTTGGAAAAGAAATTCTATACGTGATGAAGTTGTGCTGCATGCGTGCTAAGTTGCTTGAGTTACATCTGACTCTGTGCGACCCCATGGACTGCAGCCCATCAGGCTCCTCTGTCCATGGAATTCTCCAGGCAAGAATACTGGAGTGGCTGGCCATGCCCTTCTCCAGGGGATCTTCCCAACCCAGGGATCAAACCTACATCTCCTCTCTTAAGTCTCCTGAATTGGCAGGCAGGTTCTGCACCACTAGTATCATCAGAGTTTAATAACATTAAATGAATTGTCTATAAAGGTTTTAAAAAATGTTTTAATATCATTAGTGTACTTTTGTAAACATGGAATTTAATATTTTTCAACTGCTGAAAGGACAAACTTTGCTTACACTATTGATCTGCTCCTGGTAGGAGATTATAAAGATTTTCTTTATCTTTTAAAGTAACCTGCCTATAAGCAAAACAAAAGCAAAGATTCTGTATTTTGTCAAAATAATATCCCTATGTTTGCTGTCTTCATCAGGCTTTTGATTACTTTAGTAAACGTGTCTTTTCAATATTAAAAGAGCAAAGACTTTCGGCAACTATTTAATTTTCTGCATTGTTTCACAGAGACTATGATCCTATTTGACCATGTGTTTTAAAATTTTTTGATATTTTGGACAAACTTCCCCTAATCAAATTTTAAATGAAGTCTTATTGATCTGGAAATAATTTGGGGGTTTTCCAGACAGTCCCTTAACACTCAAAAAATCTGTTTTATCTCCTTATAAAAGGGACATATTAAACTAAATAGGCTTATTTGGCACATTAAATTACATGTGAAGCATTATCAAGTAAGTGATGATAAGTCTTCTTAGGTTATATTGTGTGTGTAAATGTTCAGTTCAGCTAGGTCACTCAGTTGTGTCCAACTCATTGGGACCCCATGGACTGCAGCATGCCAGGCCTCCCTGTCCATCACCAACTCCCAGAGCTTACACAAATTCATGTCCAGTGAGTCAGTGATGGTATCCAACCATCTCATCCTCTGTCATCCCTCTTCCTCCCACCTTCAGTCTTTCCCATAATCAGAGTCTTTTCAGATGAGTCAGTTCTTCCCATCAGGTGACCAAAGTATTGGAGTTTCAGCTTCAGCATCAGTCCTTCCAATGAATATTCAGGACTGATCTCCTTTAGGAGGGACTGGTTGGGTCTCCTTGCAGTCCAAGGGACTATCAAGAATATTCTCCAACACCACAGTTCAAAAACTTAAATACTTCACCAGTCAGCTTTCTTTATAGTCCAACTCTCACATCCATACAGGACTACTGGAAAAACCAAACTTTTGACTAGATGGACCTCTGTTGGCAAAGTAATGTCTCTCCTTTTTAATATGCTGTCTAGG
>SJYC01036334.1:0-12191 GCA_006408675.1 Madoqua kirkii | reverse complement strand
CTGACCTGCCTCTTGAGAAATCTGTATGCAGGTCAGGAAGCAACAGTTAGAACTGGACATGGAACAACAGACTGGTTCCAAATAGGAAAAGGAGTAGGTCAGGGCTGTATATTGTCTCCCTGCTTATTTAACTTCTATGCAGAGTACATCCTGAGAAACACTGGACTGGAAGAAACACAAGTTGGAATTAAGATTGCCGGGAGAAATATCAATAACCTCAGATATGCAGATGACACCACCCTTATGGCAAAAAGTGAAGAGGAACTAAAAAGACTCTTGATGAAAGTGAAAGAGGAGAGTGAAAAAGTTGGCTTAAAGCTCAACACTCAGAAAAAGAAGATCATGGCAGCCGGTCCCATCACTTCATGGGAAATAGATGGAGAAACAGTGGAAACAGTGTCAGACTTTATTTTGGGGGGCTCCAAAATCACTGCAGATGGTGATTGCAGCCATGAAATTAAAAGACGCTTATTCCTTGGAAGAAAAGTTATGACCAACCTAGATAGCATATTCAAAAGCAGAAACATTACTTTGCTGACTAAGGTCCGTCTAGTCAAGGCTATAGTTTTTCCTGTGGTCATGTATGGATGTGAGAGTTGGACTGTGAAGAAGGCTGAGTGCCGAAGAATTGATGCTTTTGAACTGTGGTGTTGGAGAAGACTCTTGAGAGTCCCTTGGACTGCAAGGAGATCCAACCAGTCCATTCTGAAGGAGATCAACTGTGGGATTTCTTTGGAAGGAATGATGCTAAAGCTGAAACTCCAGTACTTTGGCCAATTCATGCAAAGAGTTGACTCATTGGAAAAGATTCTGATGCTGGGAGGGATTGGGGGCAGGAGGAGAAAGGGACGACCGAGGATGAAGTGGCTGGATGGCATCACGGACTCAATGGACGTGAGTCAGTGAATTCCGGGAGTTGGTGATGAACAGGGAGGCCTGGCATGCTGCGGTTCATGGTGTCGCAAAAAGTCGGACACGACTGACTGACTGAACTGAACTGAGTCAAGACTATGGTTTTTCCAATAGTCTTGAATGGATATGAAGAGTTTTACTATGAAGAAAGATAAGCACTGAAGAATTGATGCTTTTGAACTGTGGTGTTGGAGAGGACTCTTGAGAGTCCCTTGGACTGCAAGAAGATTCAAGCAGGCTATTCTAAAGGAAATCAGTCCTGAATATTCATTGGAAAGACTGATGTTGAAGCTGAAACTCCAATACTCTGGCCACCTGATGCAAAGAACTGGCAAAGACCCTGATGCTGGGAAAGATTGAAGGCAGGTGGAGAAGGGGACGACAGAGGATGAGATGGTTGGATGGCATCACTAACTCAATGGACATGAGTTTGAGTAACCTCCCGGAGTTGGTGATGGACAGGGAGGCCTGGCGTGCAGGAGTCATGGGGTTGCAAAGAGTCGGACATGACTCAGAGACTGAACTGAATTGAACTGAAGGGGTCATAATATGTACTTTAAAAAGCATGTATAAAAATGTTTCTGGTGTTAAAAAGTAAAAATTGAAATTTAAAAAAAGCATGTATATTTAAAAAGTGTGTGTACATACACACACATATATAGGTATATAGGCACACACACATATATACAAACATCTATGTACATGTGTATGTACAATATATGTATATGTATATATTAATATATGAGAGCTAAGTAATCATGCATACACTTATATCACATATAAGTATTGCATATAAAATCATATTTTATCAATTAGGGTGGTAATGAACTTTAAAGGCTAAAATTAGATGGTTTTAACTTTATTTAAATTTCGAGTTTTCTCAGCACTCCTGCACACATGTGAAACAGTCTTCAGAAACGCATGAAGATGCCGATAAGGACAGTGACAGTGACGATGCTGCCCACTTCGGTGTGGACACTGGCCTCAGTTCTCAGGTGGGCCCTACCGTCCTTAAGAAATACCTTATATTCAAATGAAGAGCAAATGCTAGGCTTCAGTGATCCACAAGGAAAGACCATGTTGTCCCGTTGAGTAGCTCGGATTATCTGCAATTTTAGCTCCACATACTGGGGACTCCCTACCAAGGACTGGCTGAATGAGAAATGAATGGCACTGTCACATGGAGTGAAGTAAGTCAGAAGAAAAAAACAGAGATGGTATATTGATGCATATGTGGAATCTGAAAAAATGGTCTAAATGATCTTACAAGGCAGAAATAAAAGACACAGAGAAAAAAGGTATGGATATCAAAAGGAAAAAGAGAGGATGAATGAGTTGAGAGATTAGGATTGGACATATATACCCTATTGCTACTATGGAAAAATAATGAGATAACTAAAATAGAGACTAATATAGATAACCAAAATAGATGACTGCTGTGTAGCACAGGCAATCTTACTCAATACTCTGTGGTGACTAAATGGGGGGGAATCCAAACAAGAGAAGACATATGCTGATGCACTCTGCTGTGCAGCAGAGACTAGCACAACACTGTGAAGCAGCCAGACTCCAATAAATGTTCTTTAAAAAGAAGTAAATGGGGGGTTGAAATTAAGAGACAGAAGAGACTGAGCTACAAATCATCTCACTTAACAGAAGGAGAAAACAACTTTTACAGAGAAGGCAAATTGTGTAAAATACGATGCCGAAACTGTTTTCAGAATCTGAACTAACGTATTTAAAAATACTTTTTTACATCTGTGGCTTCTATTTCCTAATAAAGACATGTAGTTATAATATTTAAAATATCAATTCCTGACAAATAAACAGAACCAGAGTTTAGATTATTTTTGCTCTCAAATTTGTGGATTGATTCACAATACACTTACAGCACTGTGAGATTATTTTCCTGACACAATTATGCCATTTCCTCCTTTGACCACTGATCATCTAAAGTGGAAAACATTACGCCATAGCCACTCAAATTAAAGGTACGCATCAGTTATGACATAATGTATTAGCACTGGATAGTGGAGTTATTTGATAATGTTATTACTCTATCAGCATCTAGATTTATTTTTAATGTAGTGTTTTGAGAAAGGAAGTACTTCTTAGCATTTTGTATGCCTTTTGCATTAAGATCCACAATAAAAATATATCTTAGACTTACAGAGACACACACACACTCATACACACACATATATACTTCTTTGTCTGACACCACTTTTCCAAGACACCAGACCAAACTTTGTTACTATTGGCCGTGTAGTCACTCCAGTCTACCTTATTCAGTCTTTGTAATGTCAGTCAACAGTCTCTAAGCTGATTTGACTGATCACTCACGGGTGGTCCCCAGTTGGAAAACAAACTGTACTAATCCAATCAGGCCATGGATCCCTGAATTCAATAGGAAATAAACAGAGGAGATCTATAAACAGAATGCATCTGTCTCATAAAAATATAGAAATTCATGCTAATCATTTAGAATCAAAGGGCTACAGTATTAAAACACATATGGGCAAAATATCTATTTTCTTATTTATGAGAAGAATACCAGAATTACAAACATAAGCAGATAAAATCTAGGATGTGTTAGTACCTGGGCCAAATCCAGGCCACCTTCGCCATTTGTAAGGACTGCCAGATAGACATGGCTTTAAGAGATAAACATTTACAATAAAATTGATGACAGGGAACATTAAAACCTTGAACCCCAGTTACAGAAATGTTATCTTTCCCAAAAAACCCCATTCTTATCAACAGACATCCATTAAAAAATGTTATCACTGACATCATTATATTTCGGACTTTATTAATGATGATTTTGTAGAAATCTGTTTCTGCTCTTCTTATGTAGGTATCTAAGTAACTTGTCCCTTGGCCTACAAAGACTAAAATATTGACTATCTGACCCATTTACAGAAAGTTTGCCAATCCATGCATAAGAGTGTCATTTTTTTTTAAAGAAAATTTTACATGGAAATCTCTCAGTTGGTGCTTTTTCCCTTTAATTTTTCAAAAATTAGTTTTTATTGAAGGGTGAGTTGCTATATAATATTGTGTCAGTTCCTACTGCACAGCAAAGTGAATCAGCTATACATAGCACATGCTGCTGCTGCTGCTGCTAAGTCGCTTCAGTCGTGTCCGACTCTGTGCGACCCCACAGGCAGCAGCCCACCAGGCTCCCCCGTCCCTGAGATTCTCCAGGCAAGAACATTGGAGTGGGTTGCCACTTCCTTCTCCAATGCAAGAAAGTGAAAAGTGAAAGTGAAGTCGCTCAGTCGTGTCCGACTCTTAGCGACCCCATGGACTGCAGCTCACCAGGCTCCTCTGTCCCTGGGATTCTCCAGGCCAAGTGGGGTGCCATTGCCTTCTCCGATACATAGTACATATACCCCCTCTTTTCTGGACTTTCTTTCCATTCAGGTCACCACAGAGCACCACGTAGTGTCTCCTGCGCTGTACAGTTGGTTCTCATTACATACACATTTTATTTGTTGCTGTTGTTATTAGTTGCTAAGTCCTGTCCAACTCTTTGTGACCCCATGCACTGTAGCCCACCAAGCTCCTCTGTCCATGGAATTCTCCAGGCAAGAATACTGGAGTGGGTTGCCATTTCTTTCTTCAGGGAATCTTCCTGATCCAGGGATCCAACCCACATCTCCTGCATTGCCAGGTGGACTCTTTACCACTGAACCACCAAGGAAGCTCTATGTGATTTACACATCGTTATCAATAGTGTTTATATTTCAACTCCAACATGAGAGTGTCATTTTAAAATTGCTATAACTATTAATATTAACACTAAGTGAAATTAAACAGTAATCTGCTGCACCCTCTGGTGCCCAGGTGAGCACACAGGTGACGGATGCTCCAGGTTCATGATTAAGCTCAGGAATCCCCGCTCCCAACCTTTCCCACCCTCCAGCTCCAGATGTGAAATAATCCCTTTGGTTCTTTGGAAAACCAGTCCTCTGAAGGGGAGAATCTCTCTGTAACCAAGGCGACTCAGAGGTGAAAAACAACTTTGCTTTTGTTTTATTAAGAGCCGTAAGCTCAGAGGGAAGTTGGGCTTTTCTCTCAATGAAATTACTTCTCACCTAACTCCTGTGATGTCACAGGAGGGGCTCGGAGCTGCAGCAGGAGAATGTGTACTTAATCAGCATCTCAGTAAAATGAATACTTCCTGTCTCCTCACCACGGCAACTGCATCCTGAATAACTGCTGCTTAAGGGCTCAGAAAAATGGGGTTATTGAATAACCTCATGTTTATTACATTTAAGAAATTCTCATTTGTTTTCAGGTTGACATGAAGCAGCAAGCTGCTTGGGCTCTCTCTGTGTGTATATTTTCCATTAGGAAAAAAAAAAAGCTTGACTCTATCCTGATACACAGTAAATATTCCTTAAAAGATGTCTTGCCCTTTTGGGTATTAAGATTTTAAAATTGAGCACTGGATAAACACGATTTGAATGAATACACAGATTTTCCAGGGAGTATTTACATTTTCTGCTTTTAATTTTTACCATGTTTTACTTTGACTGCTCCTGTGTCTTTTTCTCCTCATCTAATATTGTCTTAAATACTCCCTTTAGAAAATGCTTAATGGAAAACCTTGAAAATACACTGCCGTCAAAATTCATCTCTTGTTCTCCTATTAAGAGGGCCTCCCTGGTGGCTCAGTAGTAAAGAATCTGTCTGCGATGCAGGAGATAGGGTTCGATCTGTAGGTCAGGAAGATCCCCTGGAGGAAGAAATAGCAACTCACTTCAGTATTCTTGCCTGGGAAATCCCATGGACAGAGGAGCCTGGTGGATACAGTCCATGGGGTCCCAAAAGAGTCAGATATGACTTAGCAACTAAACAACAACAACAACTCATATTAACCAGGGAGTGAGCCAATGTGTTCCTTACTGGTATAATCAACAACCGTGTTACTTATCTTGTAGGCAATATTATACATCTTCATGAAAATCTTAATTTTCCTATGACATATATTAATTAAAGCCTTGTTATGAAGGCCTTGGCTTTATATGAGTGTGCCAATTTGTACATCTGCTTTGGGGTTTATTAAATTTTTGTTGATCATATGTCTGTTTTCACAACAAATAATAACTTTTTCCTGTAAAACCACTCACTATGTTGTTAGATCTTCATTTCATGTGAACACACAGTGAGGCTCATAATAAAAATGTTAGAGAAAACTATAATATTAAAAAAAAAACTTCAGTGTTTCTGTTTTTTTTTTTCAAATTAAAAATTGCAGTCAAATATATTTTGGAGAGCAATTAGAAGACAAACACGTAGAAACAAAACAATTTCCACAAAAAGCTGCTTGGTGTAAAAAGACAGTAACAAAACATTAAAAATTTCACCACAACAAGATTTATTTAACATGGTCTTAGTGCATAGATTAAATTAGGTGTAATCTCTCTGGAAACAGATTTTTAACTCGACTAGCCAAGCCTAATAATTAATGATTGTTTTCTCCCTGAATAAAATACAGCTTCCCTGAATAAATTATAGCTCCTGTTTGCTCTTTGGCCTTGTATAAAAATATGTTTTTTTTTTTCCAAACAAAGGTTTTTTTTGTTGTTGTTAAACAAAGATTGGTTTTCTATGTCCGAGAATTAGGAAGATGTAATGCTACAGATGTACAAGAAAGTTCTGGAAGTTTTTGTTGTTCATAGCTGAGGCACATCTCAAAACTCTCTGCACTGAAATGAAACAATCACGTTGGGCTGGACTGGCATTGGTCCTCTCAGGGCGTTTCACCAGTTACAGCCACGTCATGATACGGGGTTTGGGGAAGAGGTCAGAGAGCCGGCTCTCAGTCTCTACCTGAGGAGACTCGGCCTTGTGAGAGGAGGGCGGCGGCAGGCGCCCGCAACAGCGCTTCTCAGCCCCGTCACTGCTGCAAGAGCTTTATGTGTAGGTCGATCCCTTTAATCCTCACACAAGTCTGTGAGGGAGGTGCTAATGTCATCCTCACTTTACAGACGGGGAAACTGAGGCCCAGAGGACGTGACTCAAGGTCACGGAGAGAGAGAGCAGCAGGGGCGGGATTCAAGCCCTGGCATCTTGTGCCGGACGCGGGCCTCTCGACTACCTCACAGCTCCATCTCTCTCTCTTCTTTAAAATGGATTTTGACTGGACATGGCTGCTTTACAGTGTGGTGTTCATTCCTGCTGTGCCCCAAAGTGAATCAGCTGCATGGACACACACATCCCCTCTTGAAGATTCCTTCCCGTTTAGGCCGCCAGAGAGTATTAAGGAGGGTTCCCTGTGCCATACAGCAGGTTCCTGTTAATCATCCTTTTTCTATAAGGTAGTGTCATACCTGTCAATCCCAACCTCCCGATTCACCCCACCTCTTCTTTCCCCCTTGGTAACCCTAAGTTTGTTCTCTACATCTCTGCCTCTATTTCTGTTTTACAGATAAGTTCACCTGTACCATTTTCCCAGGTTCCACACATAAGCAATACGAGATGATACCAGCCCTGTCTCTTGATCAGCACTCAGGTTCAAGAGCGGGGCGCGGTGAAGTCAGAACAGGACCCTCAAGCCAGTGAGAGAAGCACAGATAAGACAGTCATGGGAGAGGCACCAGGGCCAGATCCTGCCCCTGTGGTTCCCAGCTCAGTGCTGGGCCATGTCAGGGACTCATCCCGGTTCTCAGTCACTTCAACAATGAGGCAGGAGAGACCAATCCACCTTCCTGAGCTGCTTAGATAATGAATGAAACTCCATGGCGAGAGCACTTTGCATCAAGTCAGCGCTGAATACATATCATTCTCTCCACCTGACACCACACATCGCAAACCATCTCTCTGTTTCCAGCTCATTCACAAACCCCTACAGCTCTGCGTTCAAGGGAAACAGTCACTTGAAACACGTGGAATTGAAGTTTGCCACGACTTCAAATTAATCAGGAGTCTAATCTGCGCCAGCCCGTGGAGAATGCACTGAACGAAATGCATTTCTTCCAAAGACATTTTCCTAATTGTGTTTTCTAGTCGATTTACTGTCAGCAAGAGAAACATACAACGTGCAGACTGCTGAATATCTGATTTTAATGCCCAACTCGTCCATTAGTTATATATGATCTAGAAAATGCAATTAAACAATGGACTTAGTTGTTTCTCTGAAATTCAAAACTACCTTATTTACTTATATAATTATTTTAAGTGGCGCAGTTCTCCAGAACACAAAATAACTGCACACAAGAAGTAAATCACATGTCAAACTACAAAATGACATGCAGTGGGTTGCAGCGTGATCCCTGAACACATATGTCCACGTCCTAATCTTCAGTACCCATGAATGTGACTGTATTTGAAACAGGGTCATTGTAGATGTGGTTAAAGGTTCCAACACAAAACCATCCTGGATTTAAGGTAGGCCCTCAATCCAATGGCGGTGTTCGCGTAAGGGAAAGGAGAGGGGAATCTGAGACAGAGACAGACAACAAGAAAGAAGGTGATGGGAAGTTGTAGGCAGAGACTGGAGTGATGTAGCCACAAACCAAAGAACACTCGGTGCCACCCGGAGCTGGGAGAGGAGAGGAAGGATCCTGCCCTAGAGCCTTCGGGAGGAGCACGGCCTACGACGCCTCAATTCCAGCTTTTGGGTTCCAGAACGGGGAGGGCCCAAGTTCTCTCAGTTCCACGGTAATCTGCTGTGGCAGCCCTACAAAATGAATGCACTACATTTTTGAAGAGAAAAAGAAAAAAAAATATGAAATGAAAATATTCTTTAACATACAGAATCACCTGAACATGCCTCCCTGCCTATTTTCTCTCTCTCTGGAGCACTAGGAGAAAATATTTTTAAAAATAATCCTAAAAGCATATTCTAAGATTACAACTCAACAGACAAGTAGGCTCTGTAACATTCTTTAAGAAAATGTAAGCATTTAAAATGTAAGCACTTAAACACATTGGAAAAGAACCTGATGCTGGGAAAGACTGAGGGCAGGAGGAGAAGGGGACGGCAGAGGGTGAGATGGCTGCATGGTATCACCGACTCCATGGACATGAGTTTGAGTAAGCTCCGGGAGTTGGTGACGGACAGGGAGGCCTGGCGTGCTGCAGTCCATGGGGTCACAAAGAATCAGACACAACTGAGCAAGTGAACTGAACAGAAGCATTTAAAACTACCATTTTAAAGAAGAACAACTGAAATGACTGTGTGGCTTTTCCTGCTTGTATAGTTTCCCTCTTTAAGGAAGAATAAATGATTGACTTCAAAGAATAAAACTGTTGAGCTCATTCATGAACCAAAAAGAGAAAACCATAGAATAGCTTTCGTCCCAGAAGCCACAAGGGCCGCCTTCCAAGTGCGGCCGGGGATGGACGTGGGGTGGGTGCTCTGGGCCTTTCTGCGCTGATGCTGCTGCACTCGCGTGGCGGCCGCTCTCCTCTGCTCCATCCTCCCCAGACACCCAACCTCCCTCAAGATCCCTCCCTGACCTGTGCCAAAAGCCTGTCCCCACTCCCCTGCATCTCACCCTGCTCACCTCTTCTCTTGCCCACCTCCCCTCCACACCTACAGTTTCTCTTCTGCTCCAGCATCTTCTCAGAAAGCCCCCGCATCCTCTCCCTGGTCCTGTGAACCACGATGGACTTCTTAATTTCTCGCCAGCTCAGTCTTCCTGGTGCCATGACACCTGGACATCGCTATCAGTGGCCGTCTTCAGGGACGTGCAAACCCAGCTCCACTGTGGCCTGGCCATTCGATTCGACCTTTCCACAACACGGGTGAGCTTTTCTTCAACCAATGGCAGCCCGTGAACAACCCTCGTCTCTCTCCCGACTCTGACTCCTCTCTGGCCTTCCTTCACAGGCCCTATTTCTTTTTCTGTCGTTCACTTACTCCACATATATTCACAGGGCATCTGTTATGTGTGCCAGGCATGGCAACAAATGGAAGAAGAGTCCTTCCCTCATGGAGCTGGCATCCTTTGGGCTGCGCAAGAGGTAGGGGAGACGCAAAAGCCTGTCTGGAGTCCTGAGCGCTAAAGAGCGTGAGAGGGGAGTGGAATGGGAAAGGGCTGCTGTAAAAGCCAGTTCCAGGGGGAGCCTCTGGCGAGGAGGCAACGTCTGGGAGGTGTTATCCTGACTGCAGTCAGGAGAGGAGACGGGGCAGCGGCACAGATGGAAGCAGGGAGGTCAGCTTAGAAGATCGAGGTGTCTGCAGGTGAGTCCTGGTAACACACACGGGGACGTAAGCCTTGAGCCTGGAGGAGCTTGGGGGAAATGAACGAAGATGGACAGAGAAGAGCCTGACATCGGTGCCTTGGGGCCCCCATTAGTCACCCCACCTTCTCACTACTCTGTCTTCTGGAACCTGAGCCCCTCCCGGTCCCCTTCTTTCACAGCCCCTTTCTCTGCCCCCTTTGCTGGCCTCCCTCACCGCCTGACCTCTAAGTGACGGCATCCCCAAGGCTCATCCTGCGCCTCTTCTCTTGCTCACCTCCACTGCCTCCCCGGGGGCTCCCATCTCAGGCCATGACTTTCATCAGACTAGGGGCAGACAACGGTTGACAGTGTAACTTGTTGCCAAAACGGGTTCACTTCTGAAACTGATAATGACACTGGGGAATGAAGACACTGGATTGTCTTGGGCACCTGAGAAAATACACCTGCTTGGTTCTCTATACTAAGCGTCTTGTTTTTACACTGCTGATCCAGAGCTCCCTGTCTTCAAAAACTGGCTACCTGAGCCTCTGAGATCCTCCGCTCAGACATGTATGTGACATTTTACATGTAATGTGACTGAACAGTGACTGTGAAATTGCCTCCAGAACCATTCCCCTCATTCTCTCCAGCATCTCAATGAATGACAGCCCCAGTCTCACAGAGGCCTGGACCTAAAGCCTGCTTTGAGATGCCAACAAAGTCTGTCTCCTCGACCCTCAAAATATATGTGTAACCTAATCACTGCTGCCCCTCAGTCCTGCACCAGAAAGACCCAAGCTTACGTAGACCCAAACTCTACCCAAGATTTCTGCAACAGCCTCCTTAGCTGCAGGGCTGCCTTCTTCGAATCTTCCCCTTTAAATCTACTTTCAAGTAAGGCAGCTGGAGCAATCCACCCCCCGAAAGCTAAGTAAGGCCTAAAAGTCTGGTGGACTTCTGTTATGGAACTTAAGCTTGCTTTCCCCTCCACATCACCTCGATAAGCAACATTTATTGTAAATTTCAGAAACGTACAATACAGAAATACCTTGCTGTACGTGGCAAGGGGCACACAGAGGCCAGCAAGTATGCATACTAATCTACTAAAAGCAGGCCAGTATCCTGAGTGGATTAACAGATGTCCTAGTCTACCCGGGCTGCCATAACAAAGGACCACAGGCCCAGTGACTTAAAAGAGTACACATGTCACAGTTCCACGGGCTGGGAGGTCGAAGATCAGGGTGCCAGACTGATGGAGTTCTGATGAGGGCTCTCTTCCTGGTTTGCAGACAGCCACCTTCCTACTGCTTTCTTCCAGGGTGCCGGAGGGAGACAGCTTTGGCATATTTCCTCGTTCACAGAGACACCTGTTCCATCAGACCAGGACTTCAACTTATGACCTCATCTAACCTAATCACTTCTTTAAAGACTCTGTCTCCAAATACAGTCACATGTTGTGGCGGGGCGGGGGTGGGGGGGCACGGTTAAGGCTTCAATATATATATTTCTCAAAGAGATGATTCACTCCATTGCAACAGGTTAAAATGTTCACTTCCATGTTTCTCTCTTACTCTGTTCAGTCAGTTCAGTCGCTCAGTCATGTCCAACTCTTTGCGACCCCAGGAATCACAGCATGCCAGGCCTCCCTGTCCATCACCAACTCCCAGAGGTCACTCAGATTCATGTCCATCAAGTCTGTGATGCCATCCAGCCATCTCATCCTCTGTCATCCCCTTCTCCTCCTGCCGCCAGTCCCTCCCAACATCAAAGTCTTTTCCAGTGAGTTAACTCTTCGCATGAGGTGGCCAAAGTACTGGAGTTTCAGCTTTAGCATTCCTTCCAAAGAAATCCCAGGGCTGATCTCCTTCAGAATGGACTGGTTGGATCTCCTTGCAGTCCAAGGAACTCTCAGGAATCGTCTCCAACACCACAGTTCAAAAGCATCAATTCTTCAATGCTCAGCCTTCTTCACAGTCCAACTCTCACATCCATACATGACCACAGGAAAAACCATAGCCTTGACTAGATGGACCTTAGTTGGCAAAGTAATATCTCTGCTTTTGAATATGCTATCTAGGTTGGTCATAACTTTTCTTCCA